>JANJYQ010131069.1:526-13547 GCA_024605255.1 Rastrelliger kanagurta | reverse complement strand
CACACACACACACACACACACACACACACACACACACACACACACACACACACTGTACACACAACCACACACACACACAAAATGAAAACAACAATGCATTAGCGTGTCTCCAAATACTTCCCTACCCTGTCTGTGGCTCACAGCCCAAAGCCCAATCATTCCTACTGAAGATGTAAAAATCCTTAAAAAATAATAACAAATATTATGCTTTCATTGTTCTAAAGGGGTCCATCAATTCCTAAAAGAGCTGGGTAATGTAGTTGTTGGAATATAATACTCAAAAGTGCATAAAATAGTGTATTCGTGGAGACTATTTACAACAACAGATTCATAGACATTTGGTGCTCTTGTTAGTATTTATGCCAATTGGATGGTGTATGTTGGATGTTCTTTCCTAATAAAATGAGGTTTTTAATAGTTTTTGGACAAAATTTTAGGTCTAAAGGAATAAAACTACACTGACAGTATGTGTTAGTGAGATCAGTTCATTGCTTGTTTTGGATCTTTCAAGGGATTTGGTGATAATAAGAAAAACTCTGAATATTAGCAGTCTTATCCTTTCAGTTTAAAGATATGCAGCTAATTAAATGTGCAGGGCAATGGAGGCATTATTTTTACCTGCAAGACTAAATAAAGGTTTTGAAAAATCTACAGTGAAATTTGTTCTTTAAAGCTGAAATCTCATCTTATATCTATTTTCTTGGACAATTTGGTAACAAATCCAGCACCTGCCACCTTCAAACCTTGTGAGATCAGTGCCAGTCAAAATTATTCCCTTACACTGCCATGACTAAGATTGAGTACCTTGCATAGCCTATTAGCTCTTTGTGCTCACTATTTGTTAGTCTCTAAATAAACAGGACACTGGCTGGGAGGTCAGAATAGGGGATCCAGGCAGTGTCAACTTCCATTATAGCTTTTCTCTCCTTCGCAGCAGCCACTTGGTTACCTGGCCTGTATCTTTCTCAGGGAGAAATCCTTGCTTCTTTGTCTCTATCATTATATCTCTTTCTGAGTCTCTTCCTGCTGTTCTCTCTTACTCATTTTTTTAATCTCACTCTGTTCATCAAGTCATGTTGAGATGAAAAAAAAAATCCTCGGATGATTACGGCACTTGCGTTGGAGGAGAGCATTCAAAAGTATGTGTGTAGGGGGAAGGGAGGGTATGTGAACGTTTTAAAGATTGAAAGGTCAGGATGGTAAATTGCCTCTCTGTACATGAGTCTCACTAGTCCTTTGACTATAATGTGTAGGATTAATCCTTTATCCTGCCCTTTGTGCTCACAGTGAGCAAGAGACTATGTAATATGTGAGGGGATGATTTTTGGAACATTCTGTGAATGTTTTCCCCTCCCTCTTAAGTGCTCTTTAAAAGAGTAGGCTTTTGAAAACTGAGGCAAAGGAAGGCGCTGCTTTGAAAAATGTTTAAAGAAAAAAAAAGCAAAATGAATATCTACTGTACATTTATGTCAGCGTTTGATTTTTTTGTTTGTGAAAAATGTATGTGTGGGTTTAGTTTTTATGTTTAATACCATATGCAAAGACATATAGACCCATGCAAGGGTCAGTCTTTTCTGCAGATTCTATTGCATGCATTTTTATTCCTCACTCTCACTTTTCTTTAAATGGCCAGGCTGATATCTGTGGTGGGCTTCATTTTCATATAATTGAATAGAGGCCCTTCCCACAGCGAGACAGGATTTGGTTAAGCTGGAAGTCCTCCTTGACTGCTGTTACCTCTGTGCAGATTCGGTTACAGCTGTTACCACGGCAGCAGCCTGCCAGGGCCTGTCTCCGCGGATACCTCCCCTAATTACTGTGTTTATTGGAAATTAAAGATATACCAGCTAATGAAACGCGGCAAACATTACCGCCGATGCAATGTCATTAATTCTAGCCTGGCTCCCATCTCCCATGCGAGGCAGAGGCGGAAAGAGGTGCCGCATATTAGCATAAATATGAATTTTAGTCAGCTGGAAAGCACTTGAATGAAGAAAAAAATAATGAAAAAGGTGTGTTTTCATTTCCCTCTTTATTTTCAGGATTTCAGGATCAGGATAAATAAATAGATGATGGTGGACTGGGCACAAGAAAGAGAGAGAACACAGATAACACTGTGAGCGTTTCTTTTGAGCTGTATGGGTGTCTGGCAGCCAGGCATGAGGACATGAAGGTCCTATGGGCCTATATGCATCTAAAGACCATACAGTATGGAGCTCTGGGTTGCTCCCATGTTGTTGGAGTGCATATTATAAACACACTCTCAGGAGATGGCAAAAGCTGGCATAGAGCTGCTGAGAGATGTATACTGTCTATTTGGGTATTGGTAATGTGCTACCTCTCTAACAAGTCTATTTTTATGCCTGGCAGCATCACAACATAATTAATTCTTGTCATGTGGCTGTTTGTGTATGTTTTACATGTGATAATTTCTTTTATGTCGACTTTAGCATTCGGCTGTCTCAACTGTCAACAATTTTAATGGTCAAATTCCGTATATACAGTTTTAAAAAAAAATCTGTGGGGAGAGAATGAGTGTGATTCTATGTTTCAAACCTGCCTCATCTCACATGGCATCTATATTATATCAGTACATGCTGACTGGAAGCACAGAGTCTGATCACTGTAATGCCCATTGCCCTGTTGTCCCTATTTAATTCCCACCCTGGATCCTTCATGACACTGTTTTAGTGGTCTGTACAATTGATGTTGATGCTGCTATGGCTTGGTCTGTCTAGCTTATTGACCACCTGGACCGATGCAGCGCATCTCCCCTGATTTGCAGTCGTTAAGCTGCTATCTGCATTTGCGGAGCCCTGTTTTTTGTGTCCATGGGAGTAAACAGTACAATCAACAGCAGATACACACAGAGAAGTAGGGTGTGCATACATTGAAAAGAAAGACAGATAAACAAATTTTTTGAAAATTATGTTTTACGGACTTCAACTTAATAAGAATCAACAGATTACAGCCACTAGCATTACCAGCCAATTAGTCTAGTCAAGCATCAACCATACTATGTGTCTATTTATTGCGTGAGCTTTTACCTACTGCCTTCACTCTTGAGGACTTTAGAATGACAAGCTTTTTATATACTGCCACTCCCATCCACTTAAAGTAAAGCTTTTTTACTCAAAGGTCAGTATGGGTCACTAGATAGGTCCCTTTGATGCACTCATATGTATGTAAGACTTGTGTGTGCCTGCGTGCACACACATAATAACGACATTCACACTTTGGGGAATATTAGGTATTAGGGCAAGGTTGTACTGTAGGCAGCACATTAACAAGATGTTCTACTTCCCTCTCTCTGGTTTAGCTGTTTGTATGAAAACAGCCCCAGTGCTCCCCTGTTCACTCTCTACCCTCTTTTTCTACCTTAGGGTGCCTCATTTTTCACTGCTTCTCCTCTTGTGTTTTCATTTGCATGGTGCTACAAAGATGAAGAGAAAAGCCCAGGTTTGTACTGCAGGAGCATCAAAGATGAGAGAGGAGAAGAAAGAAGTAAAGTGTTTTTACTTTTCTTGTGTCTTTTTTTTTTCTTTTCTTTGCCTCGTAAATAGTGCCTCCCCTGAGAGCAGGGCTGCTGGAGTGTCATTCAGAATGGACACAGACACTCTGGGGACTTCCACTCTCTCTTTCTCTACTTCCAGGGAAAACTTATGAGGAACTATTTTATCAGACTAGGCCCACAGAGTATCCCTTCTTTTCTATTTCCTTTGTTTTTATTCTGAAAACATGTAGATGGTAGTGTAAAGGGAAGAGATCACAAGACATGAGAGACAAAGACGTGGTATATTTTTGTTCTGTAAAGATGCCATCTCCTCGCAGAGAGTTCAAGAATATGCATCAGAGACAGTTTCATGTTGTGCTCTTTGTTGTCTATTTGATGCTTCACAGCTAATTATGCTTCCCGCAGAAAGTTATAGTCTCTCTGCGTCTTTAAACAGTAAATACAACTCTTCAGTTTGTGCAGCATTGTCAGCTAGCCTCCTTGCCTTGGCTTAGGGTGCTGTCTTGCCTATCAGTTTTGTCCTACACACATTTCCTTGTGTGCAAATGTCCTCTGCACACCTTGGAGCTCCACAGTAATATGATTAACGCAGAAGTCGTCCCAGCAGTGGCCATGCTACAGAGCACTGTGCCTGCCCTTTGGACTGTCTACAGCTGCAGTGATGAAACCAAATACATTTATCAGCAGCACTGGCATTAAACTGCACCAATTTCATCATCCTACTGCCAGGCACCACACCCTGAAAAAATAAAAATAATAACAGTAAAATCCAATTTGATAAAGCAATAATTGGATTTACAAACATCTGAGGAGAGATGTGATCCAGGATTATTTATTTAATGAAGTCTTGTGATATTGGCCATATGTAAATTGTTAACCATGGGAAGTTTTTTTAATAAATCCCCTGGCACATTTGCAGCGAAAAAGTGAAAGGATTATGTTATTAGTGTTTTGTGTTGGTGAGGCCCCGCTGGTGTGGACTGTCACTGATGTGGGGGGCTAGGTAAAATTATCGACTGATTGATGGTTATGAAGGAGGGTCTGCTCAAAAAGAAAGCGCAGGCACACAAATGGGCAATAGCCCGGGACTGTTTAAATGTTCCCATTCAGTCAGCACATGAATGAAAGCTCTCAATAAATAAGCAGGCCAGACTGGCTATCATGACAAGTCTTTCAGGTAAAGATGGGGAGAAGCATGTCAAAATATCCTTTTCTCTGCATCCATCTTCACCACTTCTTCACTGTTTAATCCCTTTATCCCATCTGGGAGGAGTTGAGATTGCACGGCTCCTTCATTTTTATAACTTAACTCCCGCAAAAACTTGTCCCCAGTGATTGTTGGCTCCTCACAGGCTTTGATTAAAGCCAATCTGCCTTGGGACAGTATGGCCCATTCCACTTGGGCTTATTATGGCACAAGGACTTTGGACTGTATAGGGCCCTCAGTGTAGTATGCATTAACTGCCCTGGATGGCAGAGAACACAGACACCCCCTGCGACTTTTCTTCAGTGACTAGCCTTGAGGGACTTGCTCTCACATGCCCTCGATGGCATGCTGTCTTGGAGCTTGGAGCTTGTCAAAAAGCTCTAAAGTGAAATTTTAATTAGCTATAATATGCATTACCCCCTAGTGTGATTTTTCCATTTGATTTTTAAAGCAGATGCCTGTGGATGCTGTCATTGAAATGATCAGCAGTATGGAGAGCTCAAGTGTTCAAAACAGCATCTGACCTCTGTGTAATGGCAATAGTGGACCAGAATTCACATGTTTCTCCTATTCTTCCCCACATCTCTCCTCTAATCTCCCAGCAGGCTGAGGATGATGGAAAGACAGACAGATCCGTCCATTTTCTCTCCTTGCTGCAGTAACCTCTCTGCCATCCTCTCAGGCTGTATATTGGCAGTGTGACCTATTTTTATCAACACGTCCCTAACCCACCTCCAGGCCAGATGCGGCACAGCTCTGAGGGACACGGAGGGAAGATCTGCTGTTTACCAAGCCTCTGTCCCCTCCATGTCTTTAGTAGAGGTCACCACAGTGTGGGCTGTCTCTCTCTCTAATACACAAGCACACACAAAGACTTTTACACTGAAGTACAAAGATGCTGAAATACACAGATGCAGACCTGAAATTTACTTTGTGTGTATGTGTATTGTTTTTGCTCTCCTGTTTAGGGTCACAAGCTGAAAATGACATACCGTAGCCCAAATTAAATAATTACTGTTCTTGAACTCTCCACAGTCAGTGTCTTCTTCTGAAAGGTAACTCTTGGGAGTTTACTATCACAGGGTGGAAGTTTGCTTTCTCTTTTTACTGTTCTGCTTTCTATAAACTCCTCTCACAAAATAAGAAAGTCTTGTTAAAGCAATAGGGGGATTTCTCAACAAAGAATCAATGCATTTAGCAGGTTAAAAGTGATTACCCTCGCTTCATGCTTATCTTATTTATACATTCCCAGAGTATCTTGTTAATCTGTGGTTACCAATTTCCATTTTGGACAATGCTTTTAAATCTAACAATGTGCTCAATGTGCATGAAATTCAAAGAAATCACAAAGCAATACATTCAGACCTGAACACCTAAGTCAGACCCACTCCTGTGGTCCAGTTCGTCAGTGCCGAGAACGAAGCATGCGACAGAGACAGGCAGAGAGATGAGTCTCACTTTGTTAACAGTCCCTGGCTACAGCACAGCCACTGTCACCTGCTTTTGGTGGGTGATTTTTCAGCCTCCAGGTGTTTACCTGCAGGATACGCATCCCTCCTGAGAAACACATCAGTGTCACACACTAGCTGTGGGCAGGCACATCGCTCAGTGCTGAGTGAGCGAGACAGCAAGGGTGGGGCTGGTGGTGGCAAACAAACAGAGAATTGAGGGCAGCGCTGCTTTGTGTGCATCCCTGCTGGAGCTCAGACTCATTAGGTATGAAGCCATCTCAGAGCAGGCATCTGTATCCTGCGAGAGATCCCACCAGAGACTGCATTGAGAGAGTCATCAGATCTTCTACAGCAGGCCCCTTTGAACACAAACTACCAGCCCCCCCACCCCCCATTCCAGCTACCATCTAAACACAGACACGGGATGGAAATTTAATGAGAATTCTGTGCTGCTTAAGCCTACTGCAGCTGCTGCATGGAACAGAGATAGTAGGAATGTTTTGTTCACTTATTTTGCCCTCTGTGTGCAAGCTGTGGGGTGAAAGTTGCAAATGGAAGGGGGAATAATAGATGAGTATCTGCTTGCATCTGATGAAAGGTCTAAGTGATACAAATGTGTCCCATTTCAGTGATCCATCCAGCCCTGTGTCATCGCTGTGATTTGTGGGAAAGGTCATGCAAGAAATGACTTTGGCTGAGGAGGCGAATCCCCTGTTTATGTTTGTTGTGCTTGGTGCGGCGGCCCGCAGAGCGATGGGCTGGGGAGATGGGCGTCTGGTGCAGGTGGTGTTTTTGGAGGATAGGGCTGATATATCATTTGCCAAGGTCGTACTCAATTAGGCTATTTGTTGAGCATAGCTGCATGAGGTTGGTTTAATCAACCGAGGAATGGAGACAACAACGACAAAAGAGGAAATAAATTAGGCATGGCCAGGCCACACTCTCAGGCACGCAGCAGTATGCTGGAGAAATGCTCCATTTAACTGGCCATCTCCTTTCCCCAAGAACCCACTGTCCTCATGCTAACAGGAACCCACACACATACCATACACACATACATACAGACACACCTTTCATTTCTTCTGTGACTTTGCAATATAATTGAAACAACCTTTTTGAATCATGACAGGCTATACACAAGAAGTCAATTACACCAGGTGGGCACAATTAGTAAATACATTTGAAAAAAAAAAGATTTGGGGAGAAAAGTGGGAGTGACTACAACTGTAATGTGTGGCATACATCAAACAAAGTGGCATGGCCATGACAAAGAAACAACATTTGTTTACCCTGATTAAGCCAAGACCTTGAGGGGTGCTGAAGCACCTGTGTAAGTGGGTACAGCCCTGGAGGAGAGGAGTCAGACTGTGTTAATAGTGGAGCAATCAGCGGCCATTCAGGTTAATGGGCTTTCAGCTAGTCGGCCCTGGCTAATGTGTGATTTGGAGGGTCAGCCCATAGCTCAGCAGCAAACACCGGTCACATTCACCCTCGCCACATGCTGCCAATGCAGGCTTTAGCTTTCCCACCACACCCTCAGGCTCCTCGGCTGCTTATGACAGTAAATATTTGATTAAATAAATGAAGGTTGATTAGCCCTCAAACGCCCAGCAATGGCCTGTATTGTCCTCAGGTGTGGGCGACTTGGGTTTTGAGTTTCTTACTAAGGGACCATCTCTGATTTACCCAACGTTTACACTGTCATCTGTTCAAGCTCTAAACTAAGTTAAGGAGTGAGTGGGAGGACTGGAGGCCAGATGATTAATTTGATTGTACAGAAACTCCATCGTGACAAAGATAAGGAGTAATGCATCGATCCTGTCGCTATGTTTCCTTGCACTTACCTGTATCTTTTTTTTCCTGCCTATCCCTGTGCTTCTGTCTTTCTCACTTGCTTTCTGTGAGACCTCTTAAGCTGTGACATTTCCGTTTCCCTGGAGACAGAGCGTGCCAGGCGGTTGCCATAGCAACTCCCTGCTCTTTAAGGCCCGCACAGCATTAGTACACCCCCTACCCCATACCAAGGATGGGGGTAAAGGAAGGATGGCTCCAGAGAGAAAGCACACCTGCTGGCTTCCTGCTAATTGGCTATTTCTCTTTCTCACTACTTCCCTGCTTCTGCTGTAACTTTTTACCCCCTCCCTGGATTGCTTCGCTTTCTTTACTTTAGTATTGCTCCCAGTCCACGGTAGATACTGTTTCTTGCTTTTACTCTCTATTGCTCTCCTTCTTGTTCTCTTCTTTATACACTCTGAGCTTCTTCTTCGTCTTGTAGAGCTCCACCACAAGTCTGGCCTCCACTGTCTGGCATTTATCTTCATCTAACCTTGTCAGTTACTTCTTTCTCTCCCTCTTTATTTCATTTTCAGGCACAACTCCTTTATACTGGCATGCTAAGACCCTATCACAATGGTTTTGACCCTTGCATATACATTTAATCAGTTGCTTGTCATGTCGGTGACTTAACAATTTAAGCTTATTCTGATAGGTGGCGCTGGCTAAAAGAATCAAGTAGATGTAAGAGGTAAAATGTAATCCTCGGGCATTCCACCTAGGCATCCTCTTAACATCTAAAGAAGGAGATAAATCTCCTTCTCATACACATCACTGTACATTTTACCTTCATTCAGGCTCAGTCATGGTGTAAATTACCAGTGGAGATATGTGTTAGGGTTACCGTTAGTTGGTTAGGTCCATATCCTCGTGGTGACTGATCCTCTCACTCCCGAGAGACCTCAATAGATTAGAAATAATCATTTCTGTCTCTCATACCCAGTCTCCCTATGCACACCTCCTTTTTGCAAACTGCACAGCTAGTGTATCTCATCTTTCTCTGTGTGCCGCGACGCTAGAATGCACCTACTGATTGAATGACATGTTTGGAAAGTGATATTTATAGTGTGCAATGTATTGTTTGTCCTGCACTGTCCCTTTGCACTGAATGTTAGATGCTGTTGTCTCTGTACAACATCTGACTGAATTCACTTGTTACCAGCCAAGTCCTCTGAGCCAAAAAGACAAATGTGTACTTTTAATACAGTGATTCTCATTGTTATTTCAGTGCTGAAGCCTGTCTTTAATGCCAGGCTCAGGTTGTTTTCTTTGGTGGTACTTGTCACAGGGAGATTTGACAGGTGGCCAGAACAGCCTGTCACTCCATCCACTGGTGACATTTGAGCGATATGAAAATGGCTTTGCGTGCATGACGCCAGGGCTCAGCGATTCCTATTCAATTAAGTCCATGAACAAACCTTCTGTGTGTTTCCCTGCTGATAAAGTCATAGCTATTGACTTGTGAGGAACGTGAGTGACGATTATGAAATCTGTTTGCTGCTATACAATGAATGCTGAGCAGTCTGTTTGTCTATTTGCCAGGCAGGAGATAGACAAATAGATGCTCATATCAGTGAAACGGGATTGGGGCACATAAAACAAAAGCAAATCCTGAAGGCTAAACCCCAACCAATGCTCCTATGAATGCCACATAATGGCTAGAAGGCATTTGCTTTCATATCATTTATAAAAGTATTATTTCTCTGCTGTCAATTTCAGAACATCATATACGTTGCCTTGGGAACATGTGCCTTGATGGGCTTTATTAGCGCTGAGCTGTTCTCTCCCATAATGGAAAGTTTTGGTGGTTGACAAATAGATTTAATACAAAAAGGACAGAGTGTGGACCATAAAAGATTCTGTGACCTTTAGTTTGCTTGTGCTTCTGCCCAGTCCACCTGGCCCATTTAGTTCCAGCACCTGGAGCTCACGATTACACTATCGATCCATTGACTGGCTGGGCTTCATCTGTCCAACCCATCCACCTTAGAGCACTTCAATTATCAGGGCCATCACAGCTATGCTGCTGCGAGTGGCAGCTTGTCCAACACTGTAATCTGTCAGGGAATGAGATCCCGACCACCACGTCATATGCCAGACGCTCCCCCATAAGTCACCTTGATCATGAAGAGCCTGCAGGTGCTGACAGGGTTGCCAAATGTCCCAACTAGCCTTGGAGATCTCTGCAGCTCAAGTTTAGTCTAGCTGCACAAACTACCCAACACCAACCCTATCCCCAGTGTTCATAATTTTATGAACACTGGCCTTACATACACACAAATGTACTTCAGTAAAGCTGAAATATGGCTTAGTTTCCCCACAGTGGGTGATCAAGTTGAGAAACTAATGCTGGAGGCACAAGTTTAAGACCACTGTTTGATGATCCAATAGTTATTTCCATAAGTTTGATATAAATCAGTTTAACTGGAATGCCTCATTTATTTCATCAAATCCAAATTATTATTCTTTGCCTCCATCTGCAAGTCTTAATTCCAATAAAAAAACAAGATGTATAAGTTGCATTATTAAAATTTGTTTTTAAAGTAAAAGGTTTTTATTCAACAGCAGGTATAGATGCTAAGGTTGTTTCATGTCAATTTTCTCAAATGCAAAAGTTATTTTGTATGACAATTTACAGTTCAAATAAAAGTAATTTTAAAAAATCCAGAAAGTCATAGAAAATATATAATTAAAAAATAACTATTAATATAATTAGAACTTGCTATGTCAATCATGCAAAGTACAAGAAATGAAAGGGAATTCACTGTAACCCTGCCTTAGGCAGAACAGTACTTTTTCCACTCCAAAAACTACACACAGTCTGGATCCAGTGAATGGTCCATATACCTGGAAATATAATGGACATCTGATGAAATTCACAAGCAATGGTTACCATGGTTTCCACAGCAATTGCACCTGCTTTGTCTAACACTGAATGGCTCCACCCCAGCTTTGTTTTAGTGGAATAACTTCTCTCTAAAGATATCGTCTTTACACAGAATTAAAAGACAGTGTCTGTCTAATCATCTACTTAGATGAAGAACAGCTGTTTTAAAAGACCCACAGTTAATAAAAAATGCCATATTGAAGAGAATTAATTCAGTCCTACCAGAGCCTATAAGTACTGAAACAATAATGTGTCATAATCCTGTAAGATTTTGTGTTCATGCTACAATTTAGTCTAATTAATGTAGAACGATACAACATACAAATTTTATAACACATGACACATCCACATCAAAAAAACCAAAACAAAAACATTCAGAATCCAACAAGAGCCAGATTAACAACCAGCTGAAGAAACACACAGCATTCTGAATTCAGCATTGTCTTTCTCTTTCTGTGTGCACATGAAGGTGCTACACTAGACAGTTATTACTATGTTTATTCAATGAGATTTAATATTGCAGTAACAATATCGTAGTCATGCAACTTTATAAGTAAACAATACTGAGTCACTAGACTAGAACCCTAAATGTGACAAATTTGTGCCCCTTCACTAAGAATGTATTGCAGCCTGGTAAATAGTAACCAGACATTTTTCTTTTATGAGAGACGTGAAATCACAAGGACAGATTTTTAGGAGCAGTCTGTCCGGTCTGAACTAGCTGGCCGGTGGGGGACAGGATATTGATCTGAGATCCCGTCTGAGCTAGGTGAAACAGCACGGCCATACTGCTGCCCACGCCAACACACAGCAGCTCTATAAAAAGATCAGATCGGGGAAGTAAGGCTGTGTGGGGGAGAGGCAGGCAGAAAGAAGGAAGGGCAGAGAGGCTGTGTGCGTATATGTGATTCTGTGACAAGAAGACAGAAAGTGTTTGTGTGTGTGTGTGTGCAAGTATATGTATGCCCGCTCGTGTGTGTTTTTTTAATTCCCCCCCCACCCCCATCCCCCACCGCCCGCCACCCCAAGGGTGACTCTTGCTGACAGCCTCAGGTCTAGAGGTTTGTGACTCAGAGTTGCAGTAATAGACAGAGCTGGGTTGGAAGCAAGGCCAAATGGACTGCATTCAAGGCAGAAATTAGTCACTACACTTCTCTCTTTGAGCACACCACCATGGTGCTGCTACTTTTAGAGAGGAATGAGTAATATCAACAGTAAATTAGCAAAACGAGTTAATCCATTTGAGCTTCAACTACCTAACTGACCAAAAGTAGAAATTTTTGAAAAAACAGTTTGGATATGTGAAGAGAGCTGTGGAAAGACAATGGCTGTTCCTGATAGGTGAAAGATTTCACTTATCATCACATATGTGTTACTTTCTTAACCTTTCTCCATATGGGTCTCTGTGAGGAAGTTCTGAGAAGATTTTGATTTGATTTGATTTTTTCATAATGCTTTGCTTTGAATTCCTATCAAGGAACAGTCACTCCTCTAAGATTACTGACTAGAAAATACAGCATTTTCCCAAGTGCACTGCTTGCTGAAACTTTGGCCCATTCATTTGTTTCATCTACATAATTTCACTGAGCTGTAATTACCATAACAAAGATTTGGTGTCCTCTGGTGACATTGCTCAGAGAACAAATTCAAACTCAATAGCTCTCAAATAGCATCTAATATAAATGAGAATTGGCTGGGATGTTGACAGCTTTATGATATGCAGTAGATAAGGTAGAAAATACAATGGATTAAAGGTATTTTCACAGCAAAGTGGCTCTTAAAGTACCATCGTAACAAAGTAGTGGCACACTCATCTTCACCCTGTAATTCCAGTTGGCCTTGTCTCTCTTTAAAGGACAGCATTGAGACTTTGGGCCTTATTAATTGCAAGTACAAAGACAAGTGCAAGGTGGTACATACTAGGCACATGAACTGTGTGGATGTCTACGTGAATCTTCTATATTGGGTGTGGCGATTACTAAATACTATCTCAGGCAGTCATGTCACTGCTGTCATAGCTCTAAAACAGCTGTGCGGACCACAGATAGAAGTCATAATGACAGCTCAACAAATGCAAAGCTTTTCTTCAGGAAATGTCTGCATGGTTCAGAGAATTAAGAAATGAACAT
>JANJYQ010131004.1:0-10911 GCA_024605255.1 Rastrelliger kanagurta | reverse complement strand
CTACCTCATTTCATTCAAGCCATACTTTTAAGACTGGTGTTCCCTACTAGTCAATACTAAATAAAAGAATACTATAAAAAAAAAGAGTGATGAATATGTGATTTCTTAAAGGAAATTCCAACCAAATAGTAGCTAAAAAAATGGAATCACGCATGAATTCATTGTCTAAAATTAAGCTACATAATATATTGAATGAATGAAGTGTGCAGATGACTGAGAAGAGAAAAGAAGAGAAGAGAAGAGAAGAGAAGAGAAGAGAAGAGAAGAGAAGAGAAGAGAAGCTATCCAATTCTGCATATTGACTCCTGAGCCAGGGAGAGAGAGAGAGTGATGTCACAGAGTAAATAATGCAGTGGTGGAGGAGTGCTTTCAGCTGTGGATTTGTTATGCCAGTGAGTATTTGCAGTATCAGAATATTTTATGTTGGATTCATTCACAATAAACTACAATGTCCATATTCTTGAATCTTAGAGAAAAGTCCCCTGTATAACATTATGGCTTAATCATGTGCTTTTACTCATGTTTCCTTTAACATAGTGTTGCATAGCACAGAGGAATAAATTGAATCAGGTTTTGAGTACAGAGTGTACACTTGCTGGTAGAATCAATTAGTTGCTTTTCATTGGATATATAGCACCACACTCAAACTATAAATCTTATACTATTTGATGTTCCATATAAAAATGTCTCTGATATTTATCCAGTGTATGTGACTGAATATTGTAAAGTGGTAAAAAAAAAAAAATATTACCTTTTATTAACAATTTACCAACCATGTATGATAGCAGATATGACGCCTTAATTAAAAGAGCGAGATCTTAATAAAGAGTCCAGTGCTGCTCATATTATAAGCCTTATGGTGAACAAGATCAAAAGAGATTGGAACAGACAAGAATGTTTGCACAATTAAAGGCAGTAAATTAATTGGTGTCCTCCAGTCCCTTTTGTTCCCCGGAGGTCGGCTGTTCTCGTGCTGAGAAACACTTGATTCAGCAGCAATTTGCTGGATGACCGTGTTTCAACTGCAGCAATAAACGTTATTAATCGACCGGGGAGGGAGGGCGGGGTACTGTACAATTTTTCATCAAGTCTGCAGTTTTGTTAATGTCATATGAAAACTACATATGCTCATAATCTGATTGAGAGAGGGCAGTCTTGTTTATTTCGCTTAAAGGTTCTTTATGTGAAAATCTGAAATTACTGTATTTCTCATTAATTGGCATTTAAGTGAGCTGCAGTCAGCATTGTGTTGCTCATAGGCTATGATTGTACACATTTAAATCTTCAATTTGTCTAGAATATTATAAGTGCATGAACACTATCTATCAAAAACATCTGTATGAGCAGGTAACCTATGTTTGCATGTATGTTTTCATTGTCCCTGCAGTAACTCACGGTGATGATTGATGGTATTGATGAGTCGCAGGCCAACATATGCATGGTTATTGGTCATGAGCACCACATCAAAAAGCTCCTCGCTGTCGGGGTAAAGCTCCCTCAGTTGAGTGTTCACAGCCTCCAGAGCCTGTGGGAACAAGTCCAAAACAGATTTGAAAAAAAATCTCTGCAGTGTGTGATTGTGTTGGTTTGAGTGGGTTGGTGTTTAACGCTTATTATCCTCCCACCTCCTCCACATACACAACATAAAACGTAACACTTATACCAAGGAATCACTCTATATTTGGTGTGATATAGTGTGTATGTGAGTTTTTGAGTGTGTGCTTGAAAGTGTTTGTGTATTTTTCTCATTTCTTTTCTTCCTCTCTCTGACCTTGACAAAGGAGAAGGCAGGGCCGGGGCTGAAAGGCTCCGTTTCATGTTCCACCTGATACTTGATGTACTCCTCCATGCCTTGCTGCTCGTAAATCTGCTGCTCCTTCTCCATGTTGAACAGGACTCTCGATGACACAGCGATGGTGATGGCATTCTCCGGTTTAGGCTGGAAGGATCAGAGATTAATTGTGTCTCGTTTTCATCAAGCTTTGGTACAATAAGAAGAGTTGATTGTGTCATATGACCATGTTTCATTGTTGCAACCACTCATTTTTTTTACTAAGCAAGAAGCAGTTGTATAAGGATAATGAAACTTTGCTTCTTTGCTGACTCTGACAGTTGCCAGTAGACAGGAATAATTGAATAAAGGCTTTATTGCCACTGCCTGATATACAACAGCGGGTAATCTGAGTGAGCTGATGTGACAGAATACAAGTGACAGTGTGATATGAAATTTTTTCCTCTGCAAGACTCTGATAGTGCACGCACATACCAGAAATTGCTGACACCTGTTATATCTTTGGAAGCATTAAATGTAACACACTGTAATTATTGTTACTGTAAAAACTTAACCTTTTTGATCATATTTTGTCTAATAACAGTAAGAAAATAGTGCTAACAGTAGCCATTAATTTATCATTTTAGATAAAAGATTAATCAAACTTGTGTGATATTTACAGATTAACTCTAAATATAAATAATGATCATTTACCGAACATGACCAAATACTTAAATTACTTTAAAAGTATTACATATTTGTGCTGGACTTACAACAGTGACAACTGCATGCATCCTGCCAGGGCCAGAATTTGTAGTTGTCCTATGTGTTTTTGTATTTGGATACTTCTTCTTCAGGTAAGAAATCCAAATGAGCTTTTAGGGAGAGCTGTCCACCTGATCTGAAATTAGATCCCTCTGTGCTTTGTTCAGTTTCCAGCTGAGTCAGTAAAGCATCAATGAGCCTCTGTATCTTGTTTCTCACAAATACAATTTCACATAACTTTCTGTATACTAACTAAACTGAAGTCTGCCACACTCACAACTAAACTATATTGGACAGCCTCCTGTTGTAATGTGCCAGACCTGGACTCAGATAAAGTTGAAAGGCCAGTGTGTCTGTCTTCTATCATCTGTCATTTATCACGTGGCATTAGTGTCGGGCACTGTGAAATAAGTCGCCTCAAATAGTGAACACAAGTGTGTGTGGGCTTTTCACTGCAAAGAATGAGCAACACAATACAGCTCAAAAGTGACAAGATTAAATTAGACTTTAATTCCTCTTTAGATAAGAATAAAATGATCATTATTTAGCATGTCAACTCAACAATTAAGATAAAGGCAAGACAAATTGTAAGTGCATGAGGCTGTAGGGATACTCACTGGTTTAGGTTTCCTGGTGGGGGTGGAGGGCTTCAGAGTTATCCTAGCATCTTCCCAGGGGGCTTGATTGTTGCTGCTGCTGCTGCTGCCATTCCTGGTCAAGTCCTGTCCACTGACAGTCAGAGTTTGACCATTATTAAGATTCATCTTACCTCTTCAGCTCACCACTTTCCTAACTCTCTCGGGTCCACACTGAGCCTCAGTGTGTCCCCTGATAGCTCTCTTTAGAGTCTCACTCTTTCTGGCAGGAGTTCCCAACAAAGTCCTTGCTCACTCTGGCACATTAGAATTTGAATTCAGTCCTGGTGCACTCAGGAGACAAGATCAATCTGACTATAGCCGCAGAGCTACTCAGCTAAATGCTCTGAACAAGGCAGAGCAGGCATGGGGTGTTGCGGAATAAAAGGGGTATGGAGAATAATTCCAGAAAAGCACAATTTAAGCTGTTAGTAGTTCTTCTAATCTCTGGCATCCTGCGTATTATGCTCCTCGTTCACCTCCTCTGTGCTTGTCTTTCTCTGTGCGTCCCACTCTCATGCACACTACTGACTTCAAGCCATTTTGCATCCTCCCCCTTTTTAACCCTTTCTGTGTGTATTTCCCTGGAGCATCAGCAGAGCATGTGATTGAATCTATGTGACAACTGGTCACTGCACCCTATTGNACTTCTCCTAACACAGAGGTGGAGTCTGACATCTTAAAAGCAACCCTATTTCCTCATACAGTGCAGAAATTGTTAATTTGATAAGAAGGTGGTTACTGTTTTTATTTTTAACTACGTTATGCTATAACTACAAAAGCAGTTAAAAAAAAACATTTTATCCTATCTCTACTCCCAACATGCACTACCATATCATATTCCTGCTCAGCAATGTGTTAAATGGAGTCCTTGGTCATTTGCTTGTCACTGTGCATCTCATGATAATGTCTTCTTCCTTGTGTAAACCCCTGCAGGATCTTTCCATGGATTGAATTACAGAGCAGTAGTCCCAGTTGCCAGGCAACGACTAGGGAGTCAGACAGGCTAGGACGCCAGGATGTGATTGGGTGCTGGCACATCAGACTGCACATGAGAGCCCTCCAGATACGGCATCAATCAGAAAGACAGGTGATGGAGGGAGCAAAGATAAAAGTGTAGGTTTTGCTTTGAGGGTTAGGGTTAAATATTATTAACTATGCTTTTATCACAACAAATGGGCAATTGACCAACTACAGATGGTTTCTGGAAAGATGACATTGAACAGAGATCCATGCAGGGACTCAAACAACAAAAGGATATTAGAAACTCAGCCTGCTGCAGGATCCGTTACTGCCATCACCTTTACTTACTTGTCAGAATTACAAAGATAATAAATACAAACTGTTGACATGAGGCAAGGTTATGCATGTAAAAACCTGTGTGCTCACACCCATTCAAACCAACACTTGTGTTAAATATTTCTCTACATTTCTTTTCAGTGTGATGCTATATATATATTTTTCAAGCCATGACATCCAGATTGTTCAATACCCATAAAGACAACACACATGAAACCAACAATGCAAAGTGCCATTTATAATCATGCCCATGCAACTAACACAATAGTATATCTGCCTGGCTGGCTGACCTCATGCTCTCCTTCAGTCTCTCCAGAGGCCGGGCACAAAGAGCTTTTATTGATAGACTGGAAGAAATATTATATGTCTTTTATTGTCTGTCATTGTACCAGCTCTAAAATCATATAATATATCTGTTCCCTTAAGTGTTAGATATGTTGGACATAATGCCAACCCATTAGTGTGTATCGACGCTTATGTAAGCATATACCACTGGATTAAAAAAAGAAAACAAACAAACCCAAAAACATTTAGAAAATTACAACTCTGAAAAACATTCGTCACTTGGTTTGCTTCATCATTTAAAGTCTTTTAAGTGTGATGCAAACATTTCTTGCATTTCATGATCATGTCCACTAGAGTGTAGTAAAGGATAAGTAAGCCTTTGAAGCCTCTAGTGTGATCATAATGCTTCATTCATTCTTCTGTGCCCTGTAAACAAAGAGGATATGAAAGACTGCTGCTTGTCTGAGAGAGGAAGTTGTTTTGAAATCATGAATGTTTTTGTATATTAACTCAGAATAGTAAATAGTACTCCTTTCTACAAGGTTTTATAGTGTGTCTCTGAGAATCAATTTGAATTATTGTGAGCCAAAAACTTTGTTTCAGTAATATTATAGGATATTAAACACTGTTTCATAAAAGAAAAGATTGTAAAGTGTGTTAATATAAAACTTCATATAATGTACAGAAGTGAAAACAAAAGTGAAACATTAGCTATTTCTGAGACAAAGCTTGTGTCTGCCCTTTGTGTCCTGCTTGATACTATGAAGCTCTGAGGGGGTTAACAGGACATGGAGACAGTTGGGCCGCACCCACTGAGCTGATTTGAATAACGCCGGCATTTGGCGCGAGGCTCAGAGGAGTGGGCCTTTCTTCATGCAGGCTGTGACCTGACACCACTCCCCTCCCTGTACACTCTGTAGTGGCGGGAAATGCTAGACAGAAAGAGAAACTGAATTATAGAGAAGTATATTGGCACTTGCTGAACTCAAGAAGCTTTTGAACATCTACTCTGTACATGCAGTCACTGGGTTGCCCTGGAAAGGTGTCAGATACAAATTATACCTTAGAAAAGGGACAGACAAAAAAGAAAGGAAGAAGAACATGCAACACGCCCCCCTCCCTGTTTTGGCGCGAGACGGATAGAGAGATAATGCTCTCTCAGTGGTAGACTGTGGGTGGAGACAAAAGCAGGCATGAGTGGAGCGGGCCAGAACAAAGAGAGTAGAAGCCAGGACTACCCCCTACTCTTATCACAGCCCCACCCCCCAAACATACAGCCTGAAGGCTGGAAGCAAGACTGATGACTATAACCTTAATCAGTCCTTCAAAGCAACTGCTCAGGATCGCTTGCCATCACCAAATTCTTTGTTCTTGTGAGGTTCTACTTGAATGTGGTTTGTGCACTTACCCATTTTCCATGTACATGTACACACACCCACTCATACAAACACATGCGTGTACACACACATTGTTATACTCAAGCAAAGGCGTTTCTTTCTTCTTCCACTGGAATAAAAGTTGACCATCGTCCATGGTAAAGGAACCATATGAAGGTAATTTGCTGAAGTGGCATCACAGACCATTAACTGCATCCACACTGCATTCAAGTGACATAATTGGATTTGTTGTTATTGGCTTTCATAGAGGCAACAATCTAGATCCATCCCACCCTCCTAAATCTTTAGTGTAAGTGGGTGGCAGCTGACTGAGCATTCGTTTCTTTTCGTCAGAGCAGAAAAAGCAGAGCAGTGGTTCCTCTCACTTCCTGTCTCCAATGGCTTGACACAAAAACAGGAAGTGTGTGTTGCCTGTGTGTTTCCTTATAACAGTGTCTGTCTTTCTGTGATTCACACACAGGCACATAGTGTGACAGAGGAAAGCAAGGCACTGATTATTACATAAGCTCCGCAGTGTTGGTCACTCAGGCCTTGACTACAACAGCAGTCACATTCAGAAGCGGGCTGAAAAGAAGGAATTGTAACCATGCAGAACAAACAGAGGCATCTATACACTATACATTCACCATCTGATAACAGACAATCTGATGATACACTTTGTATGGGTGTGTATGGGTGTTTTCATCTGCATTTCAAGCATTTAGATGTATATTAATGCAAATACACTCTTGATATACACGTTCACACTGCAGTAATTGGTCAATAAATTAGCTTTTGATGCATGTGTGGTGGGGGTGCTGATTAGTGAAGGTCTGACTGAGGTGGAGACAAAGACCACAAGCAGTGAAGTAGAGAGATCTAGAGGGGGTTATAGTGGTGGTAAGGCGACAACGATGAGGTCTGCAGGGGGTTAAAGGGGGTGGGGGAGGGGTAAAGCCCCTCTCTCAGTAGCTTGGGGGGCAGAATGAGGTGGGGGTTGGTGGTTAGTGGAACTCAATGGGTCTAAATTCAAAAGATGCAGCAAGTGTCCCAACTTCAACTGAAGCAACCTTACACCGCAGAGCCAAACAATGGAACATCTGCTGGCTGACAAAGCAAGAGCAGCAGTGGCTGTGTTTTAAACTGCTACTCAGTGGATAAAACCCCCTTAGCAGTAGCAACAGGTTTCAACATATTCCTGAGAACATAGATACTTGGCATTAAACTACTTCCTTTGGCACATCTGAATAGATTGCTTCACTTATTTTGGAAAGCATAAAATACTTTTTAAATGTCCCTGTTTGTGAACCTTGTGCTGGCAACAGGAACCTGAAAAAGTGAAAAATTGAGTCATGTCATGAGTCATGTCAGCATCTGATCTTGCTCAAAGTATACACTGATCAAAACATATTGAACCTTGTGAACTGTCTTGAGGGCATAACATGTTTAAAGCTGTCCTATTTGGCCCTACAGACTCTGTCAAACTGATTAAAGTCTTGGGAACCTGTCCACCCTTGTCAATCCTCCATTAAAAAACCTAGGCGTAATATTTGATATCGCCTTTAAGTTTAACAAGCAGATGAATGCAATAGTGAAATCTTTGCCTGTCTACCATTTACTGACTATAAGAGTGGTGAAAATGGACCAAAACAGAAAAGTTGTGGTCTGCATAAGAAAAAAACAAAAAAAAAAAAACCATTGAGCTAAAACATGTTCTGTGAAACTGAGGGGAACTCCAGAGTCAGTGTTCATTCTTATGTGATTTTGACATTATTGGAGAAGCCAAACTCAACTGTGATATTAATGCAGCCAGTCCAGGCTTTCAGACACCCGAGTGACATCACTCCCACCAACTGAAGTAAATCAAGTGGTACATAAATGACAAAGAGAGACCAAAAACATAGGAGTTCAAAGAATCAAACAGAAACTGGATATTGGTAGAATCACAGGCATATCAATGTGACTACAATATTCTGAATATGATAGAGACCAGAACACTGTCCATCTAAACATATATTGCAAGATACTGTCAGCATAACTTTTGGACCCTCACCCCTTTCTCTCCCATTCTGTGCGTTGTGTATTCGGAGGAGTGGGGGTTGCCAGGGTGAGGGCAGCACACCAGTTGTCACTACTGAGGCCCTTTTCCCCCCTTCTCCTCCTGCTTATCCATTAACCAGCACCATGGTTACATCAGTGCAGCTAAAGCTCCCTGTGACATCTCCATTGGCCAAAGATCCTATAGAAACAAATGACTCATGCTTGGTTCTGTAGATCCCAACACAAAATGTATATGCCTTTTTTCTCTTGTCACCCATCCTTAATTGCCAGCTTTACTATCAGCAGCTCATGTACAGTGTTGGCTGTGTATTTGTTTGTTTATCCAGCAACTGTTGGACGGTCCATCTTTAGCATGGTTGTGTCATAAGTGTGGGTCAGAGAGTTTAGTGTGAGCCGCTGACAGCTCACGCAGTGTGATGGTTTGAAGACCTTTTGATGGGTTCATTATAATCAGTGCTGCAGTGTGTCTGGGCCCAGATGGCAGCAGTGTTTACACTAACAGGATTAGGATTAGCTCCAGATTAGACAGTCGAGTTGAAAGGCCTGCTCCACTGACACGACATGGCAGCCTGGCCCTATGCTAACCCTCCTGAATTTATCTTAGATACTACTAACCAACAACAGACAAGATAGCTGTCGGCTGTAGAGGGTAAGGAAGGTGCTGTCAGAAAGTGGCAGCCACAAAAAAAAGAAAAAGAGCCTAGGAGATTGTTGTGCGACACAACAGGTGTCACACACAGGAACTGACACCTAATGTGTTTATTTGGTTTTAAGGCAGACCAATTTGTTGGACTGGCTGAGGTTTAAAGTAAAGCAGTGCTTTTAGCTGGGGCCAGATGTATCCAGAGAGAGAGGAACATATACAGCCTGTTCCCACTGAATCATCACTGTTATGTAACACTGGCCTTAGGATGGGGAGGGTAAGCAACGCAGACAGTGAGAGAAACTGAGCTCAGAAGACTGACCTAGATCAGCAAATGGTGGAGATAAGTACCTGAGGGGAGGGCCAGCAATCCATTCCTGAGGGGGCTGTCAGGGAAGAGGGGATATAGAGAGAATCACTGGGAAACAAGACTTTAGTAGCAAAGACAGAGTGAAACAAGAAGACAGGAGGTTAAAAAAATGTGACTTCTTGCATGCCTGCGTATTCATGTTTTGTTTCTTTTTTTTTTTTTAGTGGTAGGCTCACGGCCTCATTAGGTTCAGATGGACAGTAGCCGCACAAGCCCGGCTGAGTTCCAGTGACACAATCAGGCTGGAATGTGGGTCAGTAGGCAGAGAGATGGAGGACTGCAATCAGGGACAGTTTCTGTAAGCTTGTGTGTGTGTGTGTGTGTGCCCCTACAGGCAAATGCGTCTCCCTCTGTATCTGCATCCCTTCCCGCATATGTTTACCACATCTTCCTTAACTGTCAGCTACTTGAAAATAGAATAAGGGAAAGGGTGTGTGTTGAGTGTTGTGTAAGACTGGGATGACAGTGAGTACACTTCTCTCTTCCCCAGCTGACTATATAATTCCCTACAAGATTGTAACTATATGAAGTTTTTTCACACAAGTTGAGCCAGGTCTTCTAATGGGAGATTATTCAGTTCCACTACAGCTCATTCTTACACAACAGATCACAAGTTATCATAAGATAAGCCTATTTCTCTTCCGCCGATATTATATATCCTATATTCATCCACATGTAGGTCAGAGATAAGCAGCCAGTTCAACCATGCTCTTAGAATCACAAACCAGTGCAGTGTGTTTATGGTCCGTTTCCTCCTCTGCCCCACTGTGTAAACATGCAATGTATACACGCCATACAAGTCAGGCCAGTCAGAACCCAACCAGTTAACATGGTGGAAATATTGCTCAATGTGCCTGTGTGTCTGTGTGTTTTTTTCTCTTTTAAAGTGCAGCGGTAAGAGATTCATTATAGTGACAGCGAGGGGATGTTAACAGTTGCGAAAATGTAGCCTGCCTCTTTCCAGTAACACTTATGTACTTTATAAGTTGCTCAATTAAATGCCTGCAAATTAAGTTGTAAGTCATGTCACATTACTTACTTTTCAAGCTGAAGATTTGCACTTGAGTTACCTGATTGGTGGTTTTTCAGCAAGAAATGCCGGAGTGGCAAGTATGACTGGTGGTGCTGCTTTCTTATCTGCTTTCTTCTTTACTACCAGTGTTACCAGGTTGTCATTAGGTAATGCAGTGTGTGCCAAAGGTAACACACAAACATACAAAAATTAGATCATAGGAATGTTATTAGAGTGAAATTACTACACAGCTATATGTGATGAAGTAAATTAGCAACAGTTAAAGCAATATTAATGTGTGATTTCCTAGGTAGTCAGTTTTGTAGCAGCCTTCCAGGGAACATTACACTCTTATCTCACCCAGTTACACAGCCCAGATCTACTCTGTTAAACACAATTTGAATAAATTAGACTATTAATCATAGAGTCTTCAAGTATTCACTCACAGCATTTCCTGGGCATCATTGCGTACTAATGCAATATGAATCTTTAAATCTAGCAAACAGTGAGCTATACGGTCTTCCAATAGATAGCTGCACTTTAAATGCTATTGCGCCATCCCAGATGTCACAGCCAAGAAAAATATATCTTCCAAAAAAAAAAAAGCAGAAATCACTGAGATTGCTTTTGATACAAGTGTGTGTGTTATTATATAGACAGAGGTGGTATAAATCAGAGAGGCAGCCCTCTGTTC
>JANJYQ010130960.1:0-10837 GCA_024605255.1 Rastrelliger kanagurta | reverse complement strand
TCAGTGGGATTATTTCTTCACACTCTTTTGATATGTAGAGTTGATTTTTGAATGCATTACACTTCAGAATGACACAAATACTACACATTGTCGCTTTAATGTATAAGTCGCACCTGAGAATGAATCGCAGGACCAGTCAAAACCATGAAAAAAGTACGACTTATAGTCAGAAAAATACAGTAATTTCATGCCTTATGTTTTTCAGATTCAAGAGTGTCCAAGTGTATTTTTATGTACACCTACAGTGGAGTTACACCCTTGTGCAAGAAGACCTCCCATTGAGGTTTTAAGATTAATAAGAATAATGGGTAAATATTACTGTACCTTTACTGAAATTACATGAATCACACAACAATATAATATACTGACATTAAATATTGCTAGAAATCTTTTAATATATTTTTTAATATTTTAGTGTCAGTCTGATAAATGTATGAAAAGAATTTGAAGAATCATACGAAGAAAGTCATCTGTTGAAAAGCAGCATATTCAATTTTTTGTTACCAGCAAGTAGTCATGCAGTGTCATAAAAAAATGGAAAGCAGTTTCGACTCAATTGATGTTTCATGAGCTGTGTAAATGAGGAGGATGTAGGGCATAAAATCTCACATCATGCATGTAAATCATGTTTTTTATAAGACCCCTGAGGCCATGTGGTTAGAAAGACCATAGCATGACTGATAGGTCAGAAGTTTAATCAGAGCAATGGCCATTTGCTCCTGAGCAGCAGTGTGCAGAGATACTGTGATGTGCAAACAGGATTAAGGGTTGTGTTTAGGTTTAAGTTCAGTTTGCACTTTAGCCAGCCAATGGGGTACTTGAGGGCACTTAGACAGAGCACAGGGCGTATTTTGAGGGCACTCGAGATGACTGCAGTGTCATTGGTGTGGCACTTCGGCTGTGACTTTGGAGTGAAAATAGAACTATCCGTTATTGGCACATCTTGGAGGGAAAACCACTTCACTTGAGCAAGTTGTGCAATGCACCAAAGCCACTTCACTGGATGCAGATTGTATGAGCATGAGTTAAAGTTTGAAGATGGAATGTGTATTACAAGGCTCTGGCATGCATTTCTTACATTACTATAAGAGTAGACCGAGTTTCCAATAGCTGGAAGTGAGAAATATGATACTCATTTATCATTTGGGAAAAACCTATTCTTTTCTTGCTTTTTAATTGTGAAGGAACTAAATGCTTGCATTGGATTCAAATCACATTCTCCAAATTAAGTTATATATTTTATTGCTTTTTTCAATTGCAAAAGAATAAATCAAAGTTTTCAACTTTTGCAAGCCAATTCAGAAACACTTAATGTATGAAGTGGTAGAGATGTAGAAACAGACTGAGAGAAAACATGGAGAAAGATCTGGAAATAATTCCCTCTGTGAGTTGACGCCCGGCATTTAGGCCTCCATGTCCACCTCCAGCTTCGCAGCCCACCCCCACTCATGCCATTTACAGAAAGAATTACAGGTTTGCTATTGGCTAGAGGACTTTTGTAGGATGGTGTGATCCAATCATGTGTTGCCTGTCTCTCACTGTAGGCCCATGCCTGATCCTGGGATGTGTTGTACTGTTGGCAGGCACACACATTTTGCATTACCCCTTAAAGTTCTTATGGGTCACCAGTTAAATGGCAAAACATTGCCTGATTCTGCTGCTCTCTTATTACAGCAAACAACATGTGAAAGTGATTATTATGTCATGTGACTCCTACTGTAACTTGTGGAATTCAAAGCCATTTTTCTCTACATTAATGTAGCTGATATTTTGAGAGTTTGTTCTCAGCCACACAACCGCAGGGTTTGTGAATGATCTTGGGAAAGCTATTGTTTTGATTCTTTGCATGGTTATGAAACATTTTGCAACAGTGTTGTTTTCTTTGCATTTACATGGTGTCATCTATATCTACATGCAGATTCCACGCAATCACTCACCACAAACCTAATATACTCTGTTGAAAAAGGAGGCCCTGTTGCCTCATCGCATCTTTGTGCATTCCTGAGTCCTTGCCAGTGCAAAGATGATGTGCCAGTTTATGCAAATGCAATGCCCCTCACGACTGCAACCCCATCATTATTGCATCAATCTGAATAAGGTAGCCTTGCTGTTGGTGTTACAAATCAAAGATGGTGATGTTGCTTTATTGAAATCAAACCAGCAGCTTTTGCAGTGTTTTTCACAGGGTGCCTTGTACCCTCCCACACAGGACTAATGTGCTGATTTCCAAATGCAGGTCCTCTATTTATAAAATGAGAATGTGAGCCCATGATAGTTTGCTTGATATACTTCTAACTAGTTAACTACAAGACAATTTCTGCTTGTACACTTATTGCTATAAATTGCACTGAACAATAATTATTTAAATGTAAAACCACATGATCTTCTTCCAAAATGTGAATTTGAATCACAGACAAGAACACAAATTAAATATCAAAGCATGAATTTCATGATTTTATAGTGGCCTTGTTGAAACCAATTGTAATCATAATTCTGCTTTTGACTATGAAAAAGACCATACAGTTTGGGTTGATGGCTATTAAATAGATAACATTGACATCTTAAGTCCTAAAAGTAGTCTCCAGGAAACTAACTTGTTTTATATCAGTTGGGTCATAAAACAATAATTGTAACCACCAGAAAAATATGACATAAATGTCACAAGGCATAGCTTTGTTTCAAACATTTACAGGTACTTGAAAAATATATCAAAAAGCTTCTGATTAAAACACAGATGCTTTGGTGTCATCTGTAGCAATTGTCTCTTAGACTGTTTTACAACATTCACAATACCCTTGTAGAATTAATCTCTAGGATTCACAGTATGTTTCAGGGTCTCTGGTCTCTGAATTAATCAATGCTTTCTTCATGTCTGCTGCCCCTGGTTAAACACACATGAAGCAACATGTGCCAGTTACAATTTCATCACCAACTAATAAGTAATTTCCCAAATATCACACACTGGCCTTGACCCACTACACACAGCTGGATTGTGTTTATTTGTGAGCTTATTGCACATAGTGCTTTGTTTGCTCTTCTCAGTAGTGAAAAAATGCTGTGTTTGAACTCTGTTCAATTAGTTATTAGTATTGGAGATTGCTGTTTTCTTTGGCCCTCACATTCAAATGACTCATTATGATTGACGTGTAATAAAAAGTTCATGAACTGAGAGACAACGGACTCTGCAAATGTTTGCATGTGTGTGCATCATCTGGTGAGTTTGACTAAAAGACAGTGAAAAGGCAAAGTTGATGGGATATGGTTTATGTACATGTGTGTATCTAAGGAGCCTCCATGTTTGTTTTTGTGTAGTCCTGCCATCCAGAACTGGCCCTGATGGTTTCTGTGGTGCAGAACATTTAAACCTCCTCGCCCAAAACCTCAGACCCAATGAGGTAGGACAGTCCAGACATCACCTCAGCGAATACAAATAAACACAGCTTCTTTTCTATCCACGCCTTGAAAATCTCCTCATCTGCAACACCATTTATAGCCAATTAACTCCAAACTCAAATGATTCTTGGAGGGAATTCATCAATGTAATTCATTGGTTGCAAGTGACCTAATTTATGAATGCATTCGCTCATTCATCCGGCCACTGTAGTTCACCCTGTTGAGTCACCAACAGCAAATAACAGTTTTAAAGCAGGACACAAAGACAGTAGCATAACCAACACATAGAAAAGACAACATGATGAAAGATGAAAGCAGAGCCAAAATGATTTTTTCTGTAGCTGCTGCAGATAGCATCCCCTGTGCTACAAAAATAGTGCCTAAGACATCTGCCAGATCTATTTAGCTAATCTACCCCTTGGGTACCCTATTCATTGTTAACCGCTGACCGACTAGGTGGTGGTCCCATGACAACAATGGATGGATGCTTATGGATCCATTTTTAACAACATGCCTGCTGGTGGAGATAATTTCCACTGTTTAGTTATGAAATTGTCTGAACAGATGTTGTTCCCAGTGGAGTTGTGTTCCTGTTGCTACATGTCCCTTTCCCACTGGGAGTCATATACCTACCGACCTGAGCCAGTCTCCAGGTTTAATTGACATCATGCTTTGATCTGATGTCATGCTTCAGTTTCCACTTGCAGAATGAAAGCAAATGATGCAATGAGTTTGAGGTACAAGCAGGCTATATCACTGTTTAAATCTGCTTTCCTTTAGACTGTCTCCTCTGCAAACTGTGTCAAATGTAATTTTTCCTGTTTTGTGTGTTTGTCATTTCTGCCACAGGAGGCAGCAGCAACCCGCTCAAGGAGGATGGTTGATGAGTCAAAGACCAGCTGCCTGCTCCACCTCCATGCTGACCACCTCTACTACAAGAGGTTCAAGTCTGTGGAAGCAGTTGTGGCTCAGGTTCAAATCTAATATTTTCAAACAGATTTTGGTTTTGTTTCTCTTCAAGAAATTTAGATCCTTTTCATAATTTCTTAAATGGACAGTATGTAATTTTCTGTCACTCCAGGCTCTCAGTGAAAAGAATAACAAAAGATTACATAGTGATTTCTTTAGTGCAGATCATTCAAGAGGTGTTAATTGGAGGTGAGGTCTCACCCTCTCGAAAACAAACAGACCAAGTGATTAACACCAGTAAAAATACACAGGATGTCCTGAAGGACTGTGAACTGAGCTGCTTCATCAGTCTGTGTCTCTGATAACTTAAAAGGCATTTCCAAACATAATCATTGTTCACATCACCTATAATCAGTTCATCTCACACCATCCATACACCCAACTGCAGCATGGTGATGTTTATATTCAGTTTTGTTCAAGAATCGATCATTTTGAATAATCATTTTGGGTCAACAAGTAACGTGATTCCTCTGGCAGAGAGTAACCTATATTATCTGGAGTATGGTGCTCACTGACCCGGAAATGAACAATGATGATGTCATTCTAAGTCCGATTTTAGTTAAAGTGATCTTTTAAAAAAAGATTTTTAAAACAATAATGAACAGAAAACAGATGTGTCCATATGTAACATTTACAAAATGATCGATTCTTGAACAAACCTGAATATAAATGTCCACAAGCTGCAGTTGGGCATGAGATGAACTGGTCATAGGTGATGTGATGTGAGACAAACATTGATTATGACCGGAAGTGCCTTTTAAGATCCAGATGTCCTATTGATCAAATCCTTCATCTCATTAAATGATCTAGTTAAAAAGGACCAAGGTCTAAAGAAAGTATTATAAAAATGTGCCTTAAAAATAGATAAAAAGTCAATTTATGACAACCTCTGGTTGATAACCACAGCACTGATACATGCTCAAAGGGAATATAAGACCACTGACTACCAACCAAATTAAATGGAGCATTACCTTGCAAAAGGCTCTAGGTTTGAAAATTGTTGGAAACATTTCAGATAATGTAAGTATATAATTCAAGAGACTTTTTGTGCCTTTAAGTATCAATGCTTCTGCACACATTCAAAAACACCAAAACAATACAACAAGATTTCCTGGACTGTTGGTTGAGCTCTAAACGCTTTATTTACAAACCTGTCCTGGAATTCAGTGTCCTGAATTTTGAGTACATGGTACCATGATCAAAGTTCACATGATGCAATTCTCGGTCCTAAAATCTTTTCTTCATAAAACAAGTGAAAAGGATCCTTGATCACTTTGCTTGTCTCCCATAAATGCTGAATGTCTAATAACTCACCAGAAAAAAAAACATTATATACCGTTGAGAGACTGAACAATACTAAATAAAGGACCAAGCCATTGTTGTTCGTGCAAGGCTGAATTAAGTCTCAACTGGGACAAATGCTAAGCCCTGGATAGATGCACAGCTGTCATGGTATTGCACATGGCAGAGGGGTGGATGTGAACGTTTTTGTTCTCACAGAACATCATGGCAAAATGGAGAGCAAGTACTTTGCCAAATAAGGCTCCGTGTCACAGCTGTCAGTCCACACCATTGAACAAGCAGGAGCAGTCACCTCTTGTGCATTGTACCTTTAGTGTGAAGCATATAAAACCACCCTGCCAAGGCTGAACTCAAGCTCAGTGTGGATGGATGGACGGTAGAGCTTCATGAACTCTCAACATTTTAAACATTTAGAGACCTTTGTCTAGCATTTAATGCACTCTGTGAACTGCGTAGTGGATTATTACTTTGAAAACATCAAACATTCTTAACCTTTTGTCCTGCAAACTTGACCTTTGGCCTTGTCAGAGGAGCAAATTGACTTTGACAGTCTCTGAGTGTCACTGAGCAGCAGATAGTGTATAAAATACAATGCATACAGTTTTCAGAATTTTCAGACTCATAAAAGAGGAATAAACATATATTTCTGTTTTAACATGACCATTTTGCATTGCTGTGTGCAGCTGGCCTGAGGTGAACTCAGATTTGAGTGACATTCTGGGTTAAAAGCTGCCTGCCGGCTTGCCTCAATTGCCTCAGTGCAATAAGTAACATAACAGTGATTTAAGTGTCTGTCTCTGTTTGAGTTATCGTGTCTGAACAATGTTTCAGTCATTGAGGTCAGAGGTCATAGTCATGTTATCCGGATTATTTAGGCCACACACTGATATGGGAATCCAGTAGCATAACATGAATATGTTTACTTTCTTATGAGAATGTAAAAATGAAAACCATTAAACAATATTTATTATTACATTCCATCTTTGATACAACATAAGAAGAACAGATCTGCAAATTTATTCTGTTATTTTCAAATTTATGCTCTTAGCATCTGACTCAGTTAAAGTTTAAAGTGCACTAACTTGTGTGTTTCCTGTCAGTAATTAAGCTGTTTGATCTGTATCACATCTATGCTGCTGTTAGCTCTGCTCCATCCTACTCCTGCTGTCTGTCCTTTCATCACCTTCCTCGGATTCTTTCCATCTTAGACACACACTTGCTGTTTTCCCTGGTTCCTTGCCAGACCTTTGTAGCACAGCAGAGTGAGAAAATCTACTGTAAGTGATACTGTGATGTGATCTTTAAGTGTAAATAGATAAAATGCTGTTGTCAAACACAGATGACCTGGTTTTGTCTTCTGAATCCATCGTGTCAATATTTATAGTTGTAGAAATTTCTTGCAGAGATGACTATAGGTTTATCTCCTGCTGCATAGACTCAGACCTTCACATGTGAGTGGTCTGCACGTGTCTCTTTGAAAGTGTGAGTGCAGTGCCACCCAAGTTAAGCATGTGCATTGTTTGCTTTGAATCAGACTTCAAATCCTAATCATATATATCATATTATTATATTATATATATATAATCATATATACTATTAAAAGGATAAAATGCTTAATCTACTATGAAATGATGTTCTCCATATTTTTCACAGGTTGCTTCCTACATTCGAGCTGTGAATGACATCTATGATAAGGTGGACTTTGAAGGACTCAAACTTATCAACTTCAAAGTCAAATCCCTTCATGTAAGACATTACTGCACTCAAACAAACATTGTCCTACATGCAAACTTATTCAAGTCTTAATTCACTGGACATACACAGACTGAGGCACTTAGACTGGGACAACTCTGGCATTGGGGCACTCTCAGCCCAAAATACATAAATAAATATAATCCCAACTTTCTCAGACCATAGGAGTGTGTTATTGTTTGCATTCTTGTTTCTCAAGGGGTGTCTGAGTATTTGCCTAAGCAGAGTACCTGTCTGTCTTGCTTTCTCTCTCCAGGTGACAACTGAGGAGGATAAAAAAGATCCTTTACGGCCCCTGTACATTGGGCCTGAGAAGTTGTTGAGTCTTTACTCTGAGAACAATTGGGGAAACTACTGCCTGTCCTACCTGCTCACCAACAGAGACTACAGTGGAGTGCTGGGGCTCGCATGGGAGGGCAAGACTGGTGAGTCACATGTGTACACAGATCACAAATGAACTAAATTGGGCTTTCCGGGTTTGAATCATACTTGATGTTGTGCATTTTCCTCATTTTGGGCTAGACATTTGCATGCCATTGCGCAAGTGCACCAATGTCGCTCCCACATTTTAAGTGTGCAAAATTTTGGATACTGCAATATTCCAAAAAGGATTAATACATGATATGCAAAATAGTGTAGCTATGCCCAAAGCTACCCTAGGCAATCATGCATGTTTACAGATGTATTTTAGGAGTCTGATCACCCCACCACACATTTGTTGAAGACCTTGTTTATTTATTTTTAATTACATTGTGTGATGAATATACCAGGGTATAATTCCACCAGGGTAAAAATAGCTTATATTGATAATTATCACAGGTGTGCAAATAGCCTCACACATATAAATATGTTTGACATTTGAGAAATCATATTCTATCAGTGAAAAATTACATTAGGTCAACATAAAATAGATATATTTGACTTTGAAGCAAATCACATGGGTTAAAATTGATTTCTAGGAAAAGTACATTGATATTGTGATTTTTTCAATAGAAATACATTTAATTACAAAAAACACAATAATATACAGCTATAGTTTACTACTTATTTGAGGTAGAAAATTGCCACCAGATGAAAAGAAATTACAGTTAACCTACATTTCTTTTTTGAGTTCATAGTCATATAGACAATAAACACTACAGTACATTTAACTGATAAATGATGCTGCATTATTTTATGTCTGAACTTTGCATTAAATTTAGCATTTACAATCTTTTGAAAGTAGAAAAAAATTACATTGTGTCAAGACACATATCACAGGCTAAACAGAAACAGGTAGGTGTGTCCACACAGAAAATGATCAGACTCGGAAAGAGAAATAATGCTTTACTGCATGAATGTCTGTATGAATCTGCACGTGACTTTCTTGACCTGCCAATATGCTGCTCCATCTCCGGACTCCCAGGACTGCCCTGGCCTTCACAGCACACAAGCGTGCCAAAGGCGTTGTTTAAAACTCCCTATACACTCAGGGTTTCCCAATTGGTATCAATTATTTGACACATGATGGAGGTGAGTCAGTGGTGTAGAAGGAGAAAGAATTGGAGTTGCAAACAATGTACAAAATTGTATTGGCCTTTTTCTGCTCTGTTTTGATTGTAATAACTTTGTCTTTGATATAAATGATTGCTAGGTTGCTGTTAAGCATGTCATTATAATATGTTGTGTGATGAAATGATGATAAGAAGAATTTCTCTAACAAAGTATATCTTATCTGAAATGATCTAACCGCACTAAAAGCAACATAACTTTTCTTTTCTTGGATTAAATGACACTGTGACCAACAGAGATGCAAGAAATCCACAGCTCCTATTTCATGCCTGTTAAATAGGCAGTGTTTTGGTTTGAGAGACCAAAACAAAACGTGAGTGAATTCCTTAAGTAACAATCCTCACTGATTTGCATTCAAAGCTGCATGACCCTCTGCAGTTGGGTTGAAATATCATCAACAAATGGTTACTAAACCTTTATTAATAAAAAAAATTCTTATTTTTTTGGAAACAGGGACATGTGCTATCACAAAATGTTCAATAAGTGTATAATAAAGCCATTACTGCTAGTTGATTTTCTTATACATTTTTTTCTTACACAATCTGTGTTTTGAAAATGCTCAGTATCTGCTTTAACACTTGAAATGATAAATATCTTTGTGGGAACAAAAGTTAGAAACTTTCTGTGAATTTACTACAGATTGTGTGACATAAAACATTTAAATTTTTAGGTAGTAAGTAGCAGTATGTAAGTAATGTTTGTTGACCTAAATATACAAAGTAAAACAGCTGCAGACGAAATAACCAAAATGTCAACCACAGCCCTCAGGTCTGGTGATACACTCTTTCTGTGTGTTGTGTTATTGTTATGCTGCAGTAAGTTGGAGACATATGTGGGAATTATAGTGGTAGGAGGTTTTTCCTGCTTGTTCCTATGACATTGTCTCTTACGCAGTTTTTGATTGGCTAAACTGAGGGGCGTGAGAGCAGACCACCACAATGACATGTGATTAGGGAACAGTGAACCTTTGACACTCACACACATACACACACACTACTTCTAGACGTCTTAGTGAGGATTGGTAACTGCATTCCATAGCATGATCACCATGGTGACGTCTCACGTGAGCGACACACAAACACACACACTTCCATGCACACAAATTGTGGCAATGACATTGTTGTGACTTTTCTGTCCCATGTGACCACCACAAAGTATGACCAGAGCATTAAATGTGGATAATGTTTGACCTTGGAAAACAGATTTCCAATATCTCCGTAACCTACTTCCGCTAATTTAATAGTGGTCACAGGTAATANCATGATCACCATGGTGACGTCTCACGTGAGCGACACACAAACACACACACTTCCATGCACACAGATTGTGGCAATGACATTGTTGTGACTTTTCCGTCCCATGTGACCACCACAAAGTATGACCAGAGCATTAAATGTGGATAATGTTTGACCTTGGAAAACAGATTTCCAATATCTCCGTAACCTACTTCCGCTAATTTAATAGTGGTCACAGGTAATGCAAGGCTTTGAAACCATAAACTCAAAGACCCTGATGCCCCTGCAGCTACAGGAGGGTGCACACACACACACAAACATAGACACACACAACCCCCATCAATCATTTAGGACTCCTCCTCAAACTTCTCCAAGCTGTGTGTTCATACGTCAGTGGGAGATGGGGGGTTGGGGCCCAAAAGGTCTTGTGCCACTGGAGCCTTCACAAGAGTTAAATTCTTTCTTCTGCTTAGACTAATTTAGGAACAGATAGTAATTTTCCACACAATGTGTTTGGTATTGCTGAAGGTTTTGATTTTTATTGCTGGCTCCAGTCCCATTGTCCATAAATAAATACCATAAATATATATGCTTAAATTGCAGATTTACAATTAAACTATTATTTTCATAGTGTG
>JANJYQ010130734.1:2509-12643 GCA_024605255.1 Rastrelliger kanagurta | reverse complement strand
GTGTTTGTCTGAATGCCAAGCAGGCACTTGGCCAGAATTCAGTTTTCAAGCAGCTTTGATATTATTTCACCATTGTGGATCTGAAGGTAATTTCCAAAACACACCACAATTTTAAAAACCCAAGGTAAGGTAAGTTTTTTTTTTTTTTTTATTACCACAGCTCCAAATATACTATAACACAGCAACACCCTGCGATCTTTATACCATTCAATGTCTTTCTCCCCTGGTAGTGTTCAAGTTTTACAGCATCTTAGAAAAATAATTGGTTCTGTATGTACAACAACATCAACAGTGATATAAACATGTTAACACTATTATATACAATAACATTTCTTGCCTGATCCAGGTCAATAATGCAGTGAAAAGTACCTGTCACATTTTCTGGGTTGAATACTGACTATTAACTATTAACAGATAAGGGAATGTTTGATAAAGCATTAATATGACAGTGATGTATAAATGAAATATGTTTACAATTCTAATATCAATATGATGCTTTTTTTTAAAAATCTGGAATGAAAAAAATATTTTTACAACAACAAAATCATCTAAAAACCGATAAACCAAATGCAAAACAATCTAAAGGCACACATAACTATCAGGCTCCAAGATATCATGATTTATTAAGACATTAAAAAGAAGAGAATGTCCAAGCTGAAAGAATCTAAAATCTTGAAATGACAAAGGTGATGTGTTTTTATTAATGCGGCTCTCAGACAGCCATGATACACTAAATTGACATTTTCATGAGTTACATTAGTTATGATTATTTGTCCTTTCCAGCAGGCACTTTTTAACTGCCTGTTACATACATCCGTGCAGTCTATATGTGTAGATTCAGCAAACTGCCTCAAATGTTCAAATCTGTATTTCCTGTTTCACTAATACAGAACATTGTCACTTTCACTTCTTTAAAAAAGGGGAATGTTAGGGCTACACTCTTAGCTTATATTCATTGCAATCTTTTGCTCATCAGTTTTCTCCCAACATCTCAAAAAGTCATCAACAACAAGACAACAAGAGTAATAATCTGTATATATATTGGCCAATAATAATCAAGAAATTGTAGTACAGAAATTCCAAAGATACTATACGCTCTAACTGTAGAAAATCTTGCTCAGTACATCTCTTGATTACACTTTTTATAATAAAATTTAAGGGATCCTTATACAAATGTTTAAATGAACTGGAGTAAAAATTATTCAGTATATAATGTTTATACACTGTATTTGATTTGACATATCTGGTCAAAACTGAAATCACCAGAAAGGATGAATTTAAGTTCAAGCTATTTTTCTGCAGCGGTACATCTCCTTTGGTGACCTCCAGGGGGCATACATTTTTGGTAGCAACCGACAATGTTGGCATTGATAGAACATCTGTGTAGGCGGCCACTAAAAATACAACACAGGCAGTTAAACTGCTGGGGGCCAACACTGTTTGCTGCTGAAAATGTTGTAACCCACAGAAGTTTACAGTGTGTCTCCTAGCAACACTGGCCCTCAGTCAATTGCTGTCATGGGAAACACCCACCCAGAGGCTCTCAGTAAATCTGATCAAAAACTGTTTCACCCTCTTCACAAACAAGAAAATGTGCACAGTTACTGCAGCATCACTATATAGTTCTTTTTTTAAACAAACATGAGGAAAATTTAACAGATTTTAAATTTAAATCAGCTGATATATCATTATCAGATACATACTGCATCTGCCTTCAATATCAAGTACTGGTTGGGCTCTTTTGACATCACCGTGCTGTTATTTCAATGTAAATCAAACACTGATATGCAAAATGGATGAGCAGTAAACAGTCTTGTTTTAAGATTGTACACAAGGAAGGTTATTTACAGTGCATACCATCGCATAAACATGCCTTAAAATGTTCTTTTTATAGATGCTCTTCAGTTTAATTGTTTGTCCACCAGTTAAGCAGCAGTCTGAGAAGCACAGTGGATGCACAACTAAGCAGCTGGTCTGCACAGTGTGAGTGGTTTGATGTCAGTGTCCTCCATGTGTACACAATCAGACCTCACACATTGTTCTCCCTGTGTGGACTTGACGAGATCCCCAATGCTACAGCTCATCACGTTGCACGGAATGGCAGGTGCAGCTTTTCTCAACCCTGAAGTGAGCTGTAAAAGCAGATGCCTCCATAATGAATCTCTGTATATGCTGGCCAGGCTGTTACAGGAAGAGGCAATGTGTATGGTAAGAGCCACCTGGTGAAGGTGTGGGGAGCCTGGACTAGTTAACATGAGGACGGAATGGTGGTGGCGGCGGGGGGGGGTGTCATCAGGTGAGGGATCAGACGCTCAGGGTCATGTTACGGAGCAGCCACTGCTGGGAGCGGCTGCCGTTGCAGTCTCTCAGGGTGGGGACCATCTTGTCCTCCTCGGATGGCATGTCTAAACACTGGTTGCTGTTTACATGCAGCAGGGTGAGCCGCTAGAGAGAGAGGGAAGCAGATGGGACAATTACATAGATGCAAATATGTGCAAATGAATGTACAAGTATGACACAAATAGAAGAAAGTTAAAAGATAATTTTGCACTTGAATACTCTATAATAACTATATTATCTCCTTCAACCTGCTTCATGCCTGTACTTCCAATTCTTTCCTGGAGAAAGTTGAATCCACCTAGATAAGTGAGATGAACCTTCACACACACACACACACACACACACTTCAACTATTGATTTCCAACATTTCACAGTACACCTTTCGACCTAGTAAATGCCCCGAGCTTATTACACTTGGTAACTGTAGCTGAAGCAAGCAAAAGCAACAGGAGCATCGAGAGAGCAGGATGTTCTAATCGAGAAAAGGCGAGAGTCCTGCCCTTGACAACAAAACATACACCGTTGCCCATTGGTGAATTGAGGCTCTTCTGAGTGGAGATGTTTGTCTTTGCCACTTCATGGGAAGGATTTCTCTGTGAAGTACTGTTAGTGTCAGTGAAAAAGAGTCTATAAATAACAATTTTCCAATCCTCTGCATAATTGAAACCAAATGCTTATGTCTGCTACTACATTCCATAATATTTTGGACATTTCAGACAATCAAATGAGTTATTGTAATGTTAAATGTTGGATAGGTTGCGGTTACCATTAATGCTGTTGACAATAACCATCCTAGTCTGTAGTTTTCTGTTGCTTTCAGCTAAATGTTTTAGTTTGCAAACCGATTGACAATGATTTTAGGCTCCCTGCCCAGCATGAGACTTTCATGAAAGTCAAATATCTGGCAAGCTAAACAGATATATTTTCGAAGGAGTTGCCAGGCCAAATTGGGAATAAAATGACTGAAAATATTGGATATACTAGTTGAGTCAGTAGACTCTGCTAGATCTCAAAGTAGGAAATAATATGTTCAATTGCCATAGAAGTTTAAATATATGAAAAAGACCACACAGACCTATATTAGACCAAGATGAACAGGACTACATGTTCAAATCTGAGGTACAGTATTTATGGTTAGGTTACAAAAACACCACATTTCTTCAAAAAGACTGTTTCTCATTTATTTTTCAGTTTTAAAATAACTTTGTATCAAGATGTGTATTTTATTACTTCCTGTGAAAGAAAACACAGAAGCTAAAAGTGATTAAATCTGAGCGACACTGATGCTTCTGCTCCTGATTGTTATTAATTAGCATATAATCATTAGTGCTCCTTGTTTAAAACCTAATACATCATGATGTAGACCATAGACTTTATAATACAGGGATATTTCACAGTGGCTTAGAGCTGGTCTGTGGGCAGTCACGAAGCTACACCCAAATGCAAATACTGGCAAAACAGAAAGTTAGTTAGTTATGGTTACATAAAGATACAACGTTAAAATGCAAACTAATCAAAATGTGAAGAAAAACCAGTTTGTTTAAAAATGACTGAATGACTGACTCAGTTGTTTTGGGGGTTTTTGCAGTAAATTAAGAATTTGAAGCAATTTCTTTTGCTGTTGGATGCACAGTTTCATTCATTACATGTAAATACACTGATGAAGAAAAATCATAAAAGATATGTCACTCCTGTGAACCTGGATGAAGCAAATTGCTGCTTCACTACACTACATGTACTAAAGGTTGCTGGGAGTGAAAGATGCGTCCACAATAGTCCTTTTTCATGGAAAACAGTTTGATATGTCACAGTAGTTAAAGTAATTATTGCAAATAATAAAAAAAGAATAATAGCTTTTATTAGGTTCTTCAGGGTCAGGGTCTGGATGCTATACATATTGGATCACTGCCAGTGCTTACTGAGACAGCTGAAGAGAGCAGAGCTGCCATTAAGGTTATTAGTGACATCATCCTACTATGACAAAAGTCAAAAAGTACTGTGAAAATGTTCTATTAGTGTACAATATGTAAAATTATATATATTTTAGTCAATAATAAAAATTGTTTCAGCAGTATGATTGATAATTAATACACTCAATATATTGTCCCCTCTCCACTATCAGTCCTACGTGTGTACAGCTCTACCACACAGAAGTGCAAGAAACGCCAAAAGTGCCTTTAAAGTGTCCAGACTGGAAAAACACACCTGTTGTAATGAATTGAGCTCAAGCACTCCATGAGTATGTATAACAAAAATCTATGGCTATCTGCCAGATATACTATAAAGACCACCCGCTAACAACTGGAAGAGAGTTCTCAATGGCCTTGATTGACCATTTATGTTCATTCCCTCAGAAGTAACACATTTCCGCAATTTCAGTCCTCACTTGAGTTGCTTTTCTTGTCCTAATGATCACATGCAGTGAAGAAGAGGACTTTGAGGTAAAGAAAAGTAGTGCCTCTGCTGTGGAAAACAATACCGTGACAGAAATGAGAAAAACTATGTTAAATATAAAATTTGTTAGTAAATGTTAAGATGTTCAAAAGAAACTTTTTGCTGTCCTGTTATCCTGGAAGCAATTTTCATAATAAACAGCACCACACACATGAAAGCAAATACATGTAAACAGCAACACACTACAATCTGCTGTTTATGTGGCACTGAAACGTGTGCATTTGGTATTATTTTTTTTATTCTGTGGTCAGGGGATAATTCTTCATTAAAAGGAGATTGTGCTTTGACTGTTGACAGAGGATATTCAGACTAATGAGCACACAGAGACACTCAGGCCATGTTTGATCTTAAGCTATAAAACACAAGGGCCTGACATTCTCTGCCTAGATACAAAAAAGTATGTGCGTGAGTGCGCATACACATACACACACACACACACACACCTTTCCTGGTGTACACACACACCACCACCCTACAGGGCACATTTGTTCAAACAAAGCAAGAACAAAGAGCAGCGCACGACCTTACACACCTGCCAAAAAACTAAAGAAAAGAACAATAAAGTAGCTCAGCACGAGAGACATTTGACTTTTCTTGCTTTATTAAAAAAACAATTCCTTTTTTACCAGCAGCTACAACTCAGGTAGTGATGTAGTTATCCCTTTATTGTGATTAGGCCAAGTAAAGAAAATCAAAAAATTTCACTCAATCCAGACTGATTAAGAAATCTTTTTTGTAGAATGCACAAATGATAAACAATGAAATCAACAAATGTTGTGCATTAATACAAGAAACTTCCCCAAACAGATGTGAACTTAATCTATAAATCCTAACAACGACTTTAGCTATAACAACAATCATATTTTTTCTTTGTCAAACCTACTCTAATGGCAGAAATGATAGAAGAGAATCTAACTGCAAAGTATAGAAAAACCTTTCCACATTTAATGAAAATACTAGAAATGTGGAGATCCTGTCCTTTGCTCATAATTATTTCATGTCTCCTTTGAGGCAGAGAAAACTCCCATCTCAGCTTCCCTGCAAACCAACCAGTGTCTCCGGAGCAAGTTGCTGAGTGTATGCACAGCTGAGACCAGCTAATTAAATGAAGACGGTTTCTTACCATAAGCCTCGGTTGAGGAACATTATCCTCCCTGTCACCAGGCAGCACACTGGATTCACTGAAAGGCACAGACTTTCTGTTCAACGTGTGCTTGTGGTGACTCTAGGAGGGGATCTAGAAGGCTGAGCTGCTTTGTGGGGAATATAAAAACAGCAGATTCCTTTTGTCTCAGGAAAGAGTCAGACAACAGTCTCATTTGCTCTAATGGTGCCCTACACTAGTGTACATGCTCTCCTCCTGTGCTGGCAATGCCACAAGGAACTCTGAATGTGAACAGCAAATCAGGCCATCTAACAGCAGGTCACTTCAATGCCGCAACTCTGACACACACCAGCAGCTCCTTACCCAATTTACCCTGCTCGGACACAAAAACTTTGGCATGCTACGGTGAAATTGATCTTTAGTGTTTTTTGAAAGATACAGCAGTACAGGACTCAGAGGTGCAAACTCAAGATAGGTCAGCAGAACAGAGTTGGCGGCACAGAAAATGACAGACTGGAAATTCTGAGCCAAAGAACATTCCTTACAAAAGTATGTAAATAAGGAGGTAGAATAGTGAAAAGCACTGATGATAGGGATTCATTTGTGCTACAATATGCACATGGCACACAGTGTACACAGCTGTTGCAGGCCAATAAGAGAGTGACCTGAGAGGCCAGGTCCACAAAAGGTGGATTCACAATGAAGGATCACTTCAAAAGAACTTGTAAACAATGGCAAGCCCATTTCAATCAGCCCTGCATGTAGATAATACGCTAAAAATAAACACAACACATCCTCCTCCATCTCAGGCGTCACTCACCATTCCCTAGCAGTTTAGGGGACAGCTAGTAGATTCTCACATCCGAATACAATATTTATGTTGGAAAACAAATGTCAAATGAGATCTAATTCAGCATGAAGACTGGTTAAAGGTCTTGCTGATAGCATCTTATACACAGGGCCATCTTGATGGGACATCTGTCATTGCTTGATGTGCCTCTGCCTCTTGTTGTCATGCCTTCTTCCTGAAAGGTCACTACTAAAAGCTACTTAATGCTTCCTAAAACGATTTGCATGCACATTATGAATAAGACCTGAAAGATCAACATCCTGACAACACGCTTTGTATTTATCTGTTTTCAGTGACAAACTGGAAAAGACAATATACTACAAAGGTGCCTTTTAAACAGATCAAACTAATCTACTTCAAGTTCTAACAACACTAATGACAAATCACTACAGAGCAGCTCAAATGACCACCAACTTCTACTTTAAGCCTTATCATACTAACCTGCTCACCTCTGGCCCTACAGCCCTCCAAAGCAGACAGGAGCTTAGAGAAAATAATCAGTGGGACTGTAGTAGAGGCGTTTAACGACCTCCAGGCGTGTGTAGTTGTGAAGGATCCAAGCCTGAATGGGACTGTTGTTACAGTGCTCCACAGTGGGGCCGTAGGTGCCGTCCTGGAGGCGGCTGATGGTCAGACATGATTGGGTGATGATATGGAGGAAGGTGTGTTTCTGTGGCAACCCAGGAGCGAAAGTGACAAATGACAATGAAGGTATTAATCCATAAAAACTGCGCTGTTTATATGATTAGGAATTGAACAACTGACTTTTAAATAAAGTTTGTTAACATGCTGTGTCTAACTTCACAAATATACCCAAGTAAAAAAAAAAAATACAGCTGGAAAACTGGAAACTTCCTTTTCTTTCCCATTTATATTTAAATTATTTTTTGTGAATGGGAATAGTGGAATAATTTTCACCACTGCTATTTACATGTGAATGCTGGAGCTTATTTCTGGCTGAAACAGTAGAGCAGCAAGGAAGGATGAAGGAAGGCTGTCCGTCAGGGCTGTGAATGAGGAATGAATGAGGAATATGTAAAAATCAGGTATTCCTGTCAAACTGACGATAAGATGAAATGTTAATGGTACCATAGTCACCCAAGATTCAGCCCCCATCCGTCGCATGTGGGCTAAAAATAACCTCGGCCACTGACAGCTGTGAAACCCCAATGCTGTTTACAACAGAGACCATTTCTCTTCGTTTATGAATTATTCACTTTCTCATATTAGGAATGCACCCACTGAGAAAAAAGTGTAATGAATGGATTTCTCAAAGGGTTTGTTCAGTGCTTGATGGAAAAGTCCTGCAGGCTTATCTGTGTAGTATCTACATATCAGCAGACAGGATATCTCAATCACAGTCTTACGAGAACACAGTCTTTTTCAGCCATCTTTCCATGAGTCAAAAAACTCACATTAAATTGCAATATAAAGGAATGCTTTTTGAGTCAAAATGTCATTCGGTTCTCCATGTCAGTCTGCAACATCTGTTTCTGTATTTGATTGAATATTATGATTGTAAGACTATTATAGCTCGCATAACACAGAATTTTACTTAATATGAAATTCTGATGTTTAATCCAGTTTGTTCTTTTAATTAATCTGATTTATTCCCTCTCCACTGCTACTACAAATTAAACTGTGACTCACACATTTGTTAATATGATATATAACTTCAGTTCTGTCTTGCCAAATTGTTTATAATGGACACACAGCATTGAATTGCATTAAACTGAAAATGGTTGTGACTAAATTCTTCTAACAATTAGGTTCAATTTCACATATAGGTTTTAAATTATCTGATCTAATGACCACTGACACATCACAATCCACACAGTGTTGAGGGATATTACACTATGATGGGAGCTCCAACTAGGGCACAATATCCACGAGTGACAGCTTTTACCTCAAAATCATACTCCCATTTGCCAACAGACTGCATGAAAGGAGAGAATATGAGACACAGCTGCTGGGTAGAAAATGAAACTCAATGTCTGTGCTGCCAACAACAACAAAAAAAACTGGACATACAGTGCCATCTAGTGTCAAAAACTGGTATTAAAATTTCCCACTTTGCACTACGAGCGTATACAATTTCCACAAATATAGACAGACACAATTAAATCAGCATTTCACCAAGGTTATTTTCAACATATTAGACACCATTTACTAACTGCACTGTATCTGTTAAAAGGAACATGGATCCTACCTCGGCATCATACTCAAACATCTGATTGCCCTTCATGTGGTGACACTTGAGCATGACAACAGGTCCGTTGAGGCGAGAAACATCCAAACACAGGTCATCTGTCCTAATTTCTTTGTCCGCCGTGTATGAGAACACCTGGAATCAAGATGTCTTACTCAGCCAATGAAATGCAAAGGTAAACCAACATCGTTAATCATTTATCATGGAAATGTAAAACTTTTTTCTTATTATTAATTTGTAGTGCTAAACCTGGTTTGAAATGAGATTACGTTGTCTGCCATGGATGTTTTTGTGTTTTTATACACAAACTCAGTACTCAACTACAATTTCCTATGTTTTTCTGTTACTATTAGACTAAACTGAAATTCTATGTACTGTACAACATCCCATAATATGATTTATAAAAAGGACAGGGTAAACAATAACTGGAGCCAAAAACAATAAAATTCTTGGCTCAAACCTGCTTAAATTGCCAAAAACTCATCAGTAGGACTTAAAACTTGCGCTGTATTGAAAATCTGTGGATTGACTTAAAGCTGGCAAATCAAACAATTCGTGCCCAACCTCACCAAGCTCAATTATTCGAGGAAGGACCAAAATCCCAAAGCTCATGTATATAAAATATAGATGTATTAATGTCTCAGTTCATTAAATTTTCAATTAAGAATTTGATTTGTTATTGATTTGTTTCCATATTCCCTTGATTGTATCTGTTGTTTTAAAATGCCTAACAGTAAAATATTATATAGTATAATCCTATTACATTGAAAATCACAAGGAGCTTCAAATACTGTTTGAAGAGACCAAATACAGTATGAATCATAATAACTAACGCAACATAGAATACATGTTAAAATTTTAATGCTCCTGTTTTTTCCCTTACCTGGTTTCCACCCATGCCGTGGCAGTTGAAAAAGCCGACTTTCTCATTCTCCTTTCGACCCATGTTGTCCACACACTGGTTGGTCTCAACATTCCTGATCTACCAACAAGTATACAGAGGTTGAGGATACATATTTTCAGGCCACTGAATACAAGAAATTTTGAGTATTGGGTCATTTTGGTACCAGTGATCCACTAATGAAGGTCATGCTTTTTAAAAAAGGACACATTTTTTGTTGCTGTTTTTCATGTCTATGTAAAGGCAGATTTCTTGGAGAGGATGAGAGCTGAGGT
>JANJYQ010130442.1:1427-13694 GCA_024605255.1 Rastrelliger kanagurta | reverse complement strand
TGTGTTTTTTTATATATATATATATATATATATATATATATATATATATATATATAATAAAAATCCATATATTTTACATTTAACTACAAGCCTTAAATATAAAATGATATCAGTGCACTAAAACAGTAAAATGAATGAACTACTACCCTCTGTATTCAAGAAAACACTCTGAAAACTTTATTTATTCAGTTTTGGCACTAAGTTAGACTAGTTTATTGTTGTTTCCTCTGACATATGTATTTCCAGTGCAGAACCCAAACTCATATCTCATACTGTTTTGCATTGCTCTTAAACCTGATCACCAGAATATAAAAAGAAACAGCTGGACTCACTCACCTGTTAAGCTCTCTCTGAAGGTCCTGCATGTAGTGATGACATTGAGCGTAGTAGGTGGCCTGAGCCTCAGCAAAATCCTGCAAACAGCGCAGGTGGTTCAACTGAGGAGAGAAAAAAAAAGATTAGCTCTGTGAAGAGAATCAGCAATACATGATGTAAGACAGCAGTCACATCATATTCCTAAAATGTCCTACTTGAAAATTCCTACTAGAGTCAAAGTACTGCAGTATTATGAGTGATGTACTGTACTGTAGTAAGCAGTGTTGCAGTCATCTTATTAGAAATGCTAACAGCAATAAAAAAAACAGTGTGTCAAATAATACTGTTTTCAGTTCCCTAATTACATATGCATTATGCTCAAAACCCACTTTTTACAAGTTAATGACATGTCATTGTGTGGCTGGTGTAGCAGATTTATAGCAATAAAATATGAACATCATGTGAATCATGTGAATCTATTTAGATGGAAATGTGAAGCCATGTTGATTTGGGGAGGGCGGGGTAGGGGTGTTTCAAAGTTATCTGCAGTCCATACAGATCAATATCTTAGTTTGCTATTCAGTGCAAACGAGTCTTAGATAAAAATTGAACCAACGTCCTACATCATCATGAGAATCAGTCTAGAGTCTTCCTCTTCTCTGCACTACTGTATTTTTAGATGCTTACTGTAAATGTGGAAATGAGGCCTGGTCTATTTCCTTTTTTTCCACACCGCTTTGAAGACTCTCCTTCCTGTTTCAGCATTGTTTTCCACATATAGCCTAAATTCTATTCGGCCATTAACTTCAAAAAAATAAACAAACAGAAGGAAGTATGTTATGTCCTCCGCTAGTTGGCAGAGGTAATTACATTACTCTGTGATCTTGCTTTGCAAAGGCAGATCCTGAGTGAGGAGGAACCTGGAAAACATAACTAACCACTATCCACTCACTAATAAATACAACAGATGGATGCACATCTAATACACTGACTAATACTAGACAATGACAAAACTTATATCTTGGTGATTGATCAAGTAGTATGCACATGAGAGTGTGTGTGACTGTTACTGTGCAGCGCCTGTATGAGACAGTGTGCCCAGCCTAATTTGTTCTAGCCCCCCCAAAGCTATATTCCTGGCACCATGGCTGTGATGTAGTGCCTGTACTACAGTAAAAAAAACAGCAGTATTATTATAGTGATATAGTATGCAGTATTACAGTAAAAGTGTTGCTCATTGGAAATGAGGCCCGGTCAATTTCTTTTTTCCCCACACTGGTTTGAAGACTTTCCTTCCTGCTTCAGCACTGTGAGAACACATTTAGTTGATTGACTTGGGTGTGGGAAACAAAGCATATGAATCTTTTTTTTTTGGGTGATTTAGCTTAGCTTTAGCTAGCTAAGTCAAGGTCCATGGAAACTTTTAATGTATAATTATATAGTTGCAATCAGAAATATCAACAACCTCACCTCAGATAATGGTAATGCGTATAAGGAAAATGACAATAGACTGTATGCTGCCAAAGTTCATTTCCTTATCCTGGAGGTGTTGTACCACCTAAAATTCAATCTGGTCGGTGACATCAGTGGGATGAATGAATACTTTGTTTCTATTCTGGTTCCTTATGTTTCTAGATTCCAATTCTTTTAAGTGGCAGGGATATGTTTTAAATGAGCAACGCATAATGTGATAACTGCTGATATTGTAATAATTTAAAAATAATAAAAGCTCATAATGTAATAAAATCATAAGCACATAATGTACTAATGTATGTGCATAATGTAATAATGTAACAATTGATTACATTATGAGCCCAACTATATAGCAACTCATAATGTAATAACAGCTCATAATGTAACAATGGTTTATACTGTACTGTGAGAAAAGAGATACATCATCACCATTTTTTACCATTGCCATTCCTACTAGATGATAGGACACTACCAGAATTCACTTACAGGCAGAGGTCTGTGTTTGACTATTAGCAGAGCAGTCAAGAGCAGGCAAGAATCATTCACATAGTGATACAAATTTGGTACATATACTCTTCATGTCCCACTCTTTTTAGATGCTACTGTGGAAGTCACTACCTCTGCAATTATTGAGTCTTAAACCAAAGTACTGAAATTTAGACCCCATTATGGTGCTAGTTGAAAAGGTAGGGTGTCAATCCTCAGGTTTGAAGTATGATGACATCACAACTGTACAGGAGAGACATTTCATCCCCATTCACATTCAATTCCAAACATCAAATAAGAGGATAGAGCGAGCAGTGCTGCCAACTCCTTAGTAAGGAAAACAGCTATTGTAGTTAAAAGTGGCTAAGAGGAGCTGGAAAATCATAAACAAGTTGGCGACACTGGGAGAACTGTCTCCCTAAATAAACTTGAGATCTGTCCCATTTAAAAAATTGTTTCCTTTTAGATGAAACAGATTCTGTATAACAACTGCTGGAGTTTACTGTTGTTCATTTCCTTACAAACGGAAGGAATGCGAATGCTCCATTGACATTCACTTCCAACCATAAAGTAAGAGGATAGAGTGGGCAGAACAAATGAGGACTGATGTGGATATGCTCAACAATGACATCACCCACATAACTGATGGAGGAAATGAGTAACTGCTGTGCATTTTTTTAAATTATGAAGGGGTGACACAGAGATCATAGTGTGTGTTATTGCCAAACAATAAGGAATAAGTGCAAATCAGTTATTTCTCTACAGTAAGAAGACGGTGCTCATGAAGACATTTTGCAAATGGCGCACTGCTTTGAAGATTTACAAGTCTCTCTAAATACTTAGGATTGAAAGGTTGTTTCTTTTCAAATGAGACAGATCAATATCTTAGTTTGCTATTCAGTGCAAACGTGTCTTAGATAAAAATTGAACCAACATCATGAGAATCAGTCTAGAGTCTTCCTCTTCTCTCCACTACTGTATAATTGTTATTAATTGTTTCTTCACCACACACATTAAAAAGTGACGCATGTCCATTTCCTTTCTTTGGCTGGCCTGGGGAGCCAGATGACTGTGACTAACATGCAACATGCTGACACAATTAAAGGAGGTTGATATGAGTGACATCACAGACTCACATGTGTACTGCTGATACCCTCCAGCAGCAGTCTGGTCACCTCCGCTTGTCTGTCAAACTCCGTCTGAGCCACACGAAGCTCATGCTCTGCCTGCGGGTGGGAAAGAAACAACAGAAACAATTTGAGCAGGAAGTATTTTCAAAGTTGTGCGACAACTAATCCTGATACACAGCCTGATACAGATCGCGTATGGAAACTTTGACGGTAACTTACTTTGTCCACTTCCTCACTCAGCAGCTGTCGAATATGGCATGCAAACAGGAGAGAGAGAAGCACTGTCACACATCACATTATGACAACATAAGGTGAGACACAGGCGAATAGGGTAACACTTTAAAATAATAAATATCACCATGAAACTCTCTCAGATGATTACTTACGCACAATGAAAAAAATGTATTACAAGTTTTTGAAATATTAGGTACAACTCATTAAATATGTGCGATTTTCATTTTGTTTACACAGAAGATTTTAAAAAATGGATTTCAGGATATCTGCTTTCATTACTTAGGAAATCAAAATATTGTCCATAGCCTTAAAAAAAAATCGATTTTCACCATATTTTTTGTTTAAAATGTCACATAAATCAGACCAAGAATGATTTTTGAACTGCTTCTGAACTGTTTGCAAAAGCAGAAAGAGGAGGAATCATCAATCAATTTTTCTCTCATTTTCCATGACTAGAAAACATTGGTCAATCATTTTCCAGGTTTTCCAGGATGTGTGTGAACCCGGACACTGATATATAGGGTGGATAAGTATAATGTTAGACACCTAAGCTTCAATACATTTATCTCTGTTTCTACAACATTAAAGTGAACAGAGGGGTCATGTGATAGAAAGCATATGACTTTGTGGGTATGATGTCATTAGTGTAGGAGGGTAAACAGCTTGTGAAATAGAATAACTTGTGAAATCCACTTAAATTGAGTGAAATAAGACTGAAACAAAATCAGTGTTAAGCATATACATCTGGCATTGATATATAAAAAAAAATGTTCTTCATTGTTAAATGATGTTTATCACATATTTGAACATCACATAATGCACAAGTCTAAAATCTAGTTTCCCAGATTTCAGTATGAATTCTCCCATAGCAGGAAATCCACTAGTTCTGAAACCATGTGGTATAAGGAACATTAATATGTGCATGCCATTTCCCCTTTGAGTACAACATCTAAAAACGGTCTTGTGATTTAACAAGAAATATATATTAGATGTTGATATATGTATGTATTTCATCATATAGAAACATAGTACACAAGTCAGAATGGCAACAAGTGTCAAACATTACCTTAATCTACCCTATATGTATTTTATTCATAGCTAATTATACTTATTAAATTCCCAGTGAAGTTTACAGTTCCAGTGCAGTGATGTCATTGCATACAATAGAGTTAACTGAACTGTAAAATATTAGTGGAACCACCTTTGAGGGATCAGTGAGGGAAACAAAAGTGCAGTTCTGCATATGTGAGATTATCAGCCAATAGCAGACTTATTTTACTCCCTAATATCAGTATCGGCATCAGAGTCAAAAATCCACTATCAGTCAAGACAGCCCTAATGAAATCACCCTGATATGCCATTATTTAAATATGTAATATTATGACTTTTTCTGAAGTAACCCAGAATATTCAAAAATGGTGGTTGTAATTGGTTATAATGAAACATACCATTCAAATATTCTAATCTTGTTGTCACTAACCACTTATAAGATACAGTACATATGGATGGAGGATAAATGTGGTGTCGGGACTAATTATGAAGGGAATATTACACTATACAGTATGTAAGGGTTCATATCATTTAATAAAGTCTATTACAGTCAGCATTAGAAACTGCTGACATACAGAAGTCTGGGTTACAAAAAGTGAATCACACTCATTCCTTGTCCCACATTTACGGTCACACCAGAGGAAATGGATATTTTCCTGCACATCAGCACAAAGACATTGTTCTCGTCTCTGTGCTGCAATGCAGGAAATGTCAAACTTTCACTTACAGTACATGTTTCACAATCTACTCACTAGTTTAACATCATTTTGAACTGCTGATTTTGCAACCATTATTTGTCACTGTCCCATGCACAGTGCCAAATAGAGTGGATTTGCACCATTTTTTTACCAACAGTAAGACTGAATACTCCTGAAAATGTCAAATGGCGTAACCACAAAAGAATGATACATATTGAATATTTTCTTATTTTCATTTATTGAAGTGGACTTCAGATGTTTCCTGATTGACATGATTCCCCAGATTAAATATCATTTTTTAGAAGAACTGTATTCCAAACTAGTTGATATGGCATTTCATCGAGAATGTACTATTTTTTAAGCAAGCTGAATCATTTGGTATGTTTTAATGGCTACAACACTTAAACATTTTACAATAATACTCTTATACTCTTTAAATGGATTAAAAGCAGAAATTTGATGCTGGGCCCTCAAAAAAAAAAAAAAAGTTATTCACATGTTTATTTTCACTTTATAACCCCTTTACATTTGACATTAAAAAATGTCAATGTCATACAATAAAGTTTGTATAAAAAAAGAAATACATTAAGGACTATAATGCTGATTTATTATACTATCCTTGCCATACATCTTAGTTTGATTGAACTATGAAATACTGATACAATACAACGAAACATTTAAACCTGGCTTCAAACATGGGGTCAAACAGTCACAAGTTCACTGAGATGATGATGTAATCCTGACTGAACATACTGTGAACACTTCAGTGATGCAATGAAAGCTGCTTCTGAACTGTATTTGAACTTTAACCTACATTCTGAAATGTTGCTGTATAGTGCCCCTCAGTGTCCGATGTGTCACAGAAGAGACGGGAGATACAGGAATATTTAGTCACGGCTTTTTCAAAATAAAATGAAATTGATCCCAACTTGAAATTTTCCTTCTTTTATCTTGTCATTCATTTTATTTTGTGCCATTTCTTAAGAAACAGAATGAATGTCCCATCATAAAAACAAAGTGAGGAGCGTGGGAGATAAATGAAACAGAAGATAAATAGTGCTACACTCTAACCCCTAACCGTTGAGAGTCTAGCAGATTGGAAAAACAACTGGATAGAGTTTTTGTGTGTGTGTGTGTGTGTGTGTGTTTTGGTTTAAGAAATTTCTCAAGAATCAGTGTATAAAATGTCATATAAGAAAACTAAGATGGAAAAGAGTGATGAGTCAAGCTAAAGACATCCTAGACAGGGTTACACCCACATGTCTAACAGTGCAGGTCTCATAGGAGTCACATAACAAAGTGGATAAGCTGAATCATGTGAACAAATAATAAAGAATTTAAGAGAATTTAGTTAAAGCTCAGGTGCTGAAACAATGCTCCCATGAGCTAACTGGGGCATGCCCCATCTTTCAGAACTCTATAAACTCCATAACTGTTTCTACTCTGTGGAAGACAGCAGTAAATATTCCATTCCCAAAAAGTGCAATGTTCTGCAGTGAATAAAGAGACCAGTGAATTTGACATGTACTGTCATGAAGTGTTTTGAGAAAATCACAGTTAATATGCTTGTTAATATGTTAATATGGAGAAGTATCCCCATGCTTAGACCATAGTCTGTAAAAAGTATGGATATAGCATCTGTGACATTACCCAGTCTCATTTGAAGATCATCCTACTGGCACTCCATGACCATCTCTAACAAAACAGTCTGTATGAAACATTTCAGTCTGGTTTTCGTTAGAGCCACAGCACTGAAACAGCAACGACCTGCTCTGCATCCCTACTAATTCTCCTGGATCTCCTGGAACCTTTGACAACCGCTGACACTTACATCGGCCTCTCCAACTCCGTCTAGAACTGGTTCTCTCCGGAAGATCAGAGCACGTTGCCCTGGGGGAAGCCAAATCAGAGACCCACGTTCTCACCTGTGGGATTCCCCAGGGCTCAGCACTAGGACCAACTCTCTTTACCCTATACCTGATCCCACGTGCTCATGTCCCACCCTAGTCGGCACTTCAAGTCAGGTTTACACTTTCATCATCAACAGTATCATCTCATTTTATCACCTCAGGAACATCACCAAACTCCGTCCATCACTCACCCTGGCAGACGCAGAGCGGCTGGTCCACACCTTTGTCTCCTCCAGGCTAGACTACTGCAATGCACAACTCATCGAGTTCCCCAGCAAAAGCATTCAGAAGCTCCAATACTTCCAAAACAGTGCTACTCATTTCCTTTTATGATGAACATTTCATGGATGTGACATTTTCTTGTCTTTGCCTTGTATGCTTTTCCCCTTTCCCCACAGTAAAGCTCTAACCCTAACTATAACCCACACTAAACAGGGTTGGCTCGCTCGGTGGAGCAGTGGTTAGAGCGTATGCCATATGGAGCAGTGCTCTTAAGCGGCGGACCCCGGTTCGAATCCTGGCCAGAGCGTCCTTTCTCCATGTGTCTAGCCCCTCTCTCTCCCATTTCCTGTCTACCAACTTTACAATAAAGGCGTCTGTGCCAAAAAAAGAAAAAAAAAGTAGCATAAATAATCTGTCCTGTATTTGACGGACTATAACTCACACTGTCGTTAGTAGTTTACAGTACAGTATTCATTTTTGTTCCAAAAATAAATGCAGCTGATAGACAGATGTTTTTCTCTTGGTCATGATGCATTTTATGACAGATGTGACTAAAACGCTGGTGCGACATAGTCTGGAAAATATGGTAAGTTAATTATTTCTTAGTTAATTAAGTCTTTAGTTATTCTTCTATCTTTTGATTTCCAAATAGTTCAAGAAAATGCAAGTTATTACCAAGTTTAATAAATCAGACGCTGATGTCTTTTTTTCAATCAAAAATGCATTGCACTGGTTAGGAGGGGGTACTTGGCTGAGAAAGTATTTCACAGTGGGTACATCACTGGAAAAGGTTGAGCTACAGAATGCATGTGACACTGACTACACAGGTTTTACCAGGTGGGACAAGAGATTGAAACACTGAACTCACTGGAAAACTGACTAAAACACCACACATCTTTTCTTTCTAGCACCATTGGCTAATCTAAAACTGCACACATACACACACACACACACAGACAGACAAAAACTAGGTTGTGATTTGATTGGACTGTTTACAACCTTCCTCTGCTCTGACACACCGGGCTCCGTCTCCACGTCCCAGCTCTCCCAGCCACTCTGGGACACAGCCCAACACAAAGAAACATCAACTGAAATCACAAGTAATCAAGCTTTAAAATGTACAAAGTTTGACGCACAGCAGGGATGATGTGGTCTTTTAAAAAAAACAAAACAAAAAAACATTAACTGGAAATAACGTAGCAGCGAGACAGAAAACACTGATTCGTTGACAGGAGGTTTTGATTTAGTTGAGATTGGTGCTCTGCTGTTAGCACAGCTGTGTTTTACACTGATGTAATCTCTGTGGGGTAAACATATACTGTGATATACCCATTATCTGGAGTATATATGTGTGTGTGTATATATGTATATGTTTATGTGTAGAAGTATATATGCGTGTATGTATATGCATGTGTGTAGGTATGTGTATATATGTATAGGTGTATCGTATATATAGTATATATATAATTTAAGCATATTTGACTAGATATTAATGGTAAATAATAATGGTGACATAGATGGAAACAATAATAATAGTAGTGATAATTCTATTAATGATAATGTAAGCATCCTACACAGGAACATCAGTACAGAATTTTAAGCTGATTGTGAATCAGAGGCAGGAATTGTATGAATTGTGTAAAGTGTAAATTTCACTAACAGATTCATGTTTTCATGCTTTGCTTTTTTTGTTTCTTTTTTGGTTGATCTGTCTTTTTTCCATTTGGAATTGAAACTGTGTATTTTTGTCTGACATAAATATGAACATAAACATACAGTCAGTAGAGTTCAGTATGAGAGGATTCCTACAGGTTCAGAGGCCATATACAGCTCATTCTGATCTGAAATGGTCCAGACCAGTTAGACCATTACATAATAACCTATAGATAATATATACTGTAAATTATAACTTCACTGTAATAAACCATTTATTTATTTATTTATTAAAGATGAACAGCCTGGGATGTCCTAAATGAATTTCAATAAAATCATATCTCACTTTTGGATTCTTTTTTTTTCTTCTTTAGATTATTTTGGACAGAAACTACTGATTAACAACATGGTGATCAATGTTCAACATATGAGCAATCACAATATGTATTTATTGTTTATTCAGATAATTATACGACACACTGCACTTTAACCACATCATATACTGTTTCATGGACACCACTAATTATACAGTCCCCTAGTAATTTCTATTGTGTGTAATATACATAGATTATTAATAACACCTTCATCTCTGGCATATCAATCAGTACCAACATTTCTCTTGTAAATAATATCACAGTTATTATTTTTATTATATATTTCCTCTATTGTGTGTGTGTTTGACTGTAGAGGGGTCAATGACTACAACATGTATCACCATGTTTCTATTAAATTTAGTTATCCACTCAGACACAGGAGCAAATCCTTCTTCACTTGATACAGGAGCTACAGTACGTGACTGGAACTGTGGTTTCCTCAAAAAGAAAACATTCCTCTATCCATGGTGTCATGTTAAAAAAAACATTCCACGGTAATCGGGCCAAAATAATAAAGATAAATCATGCTTATGTATGCCCAATTTGTTCCAAATGCAAATTCATCCTTCACTGTCAAAGTGTGTGTAGCTGCCACAGTACGTGCTACACAGCATGGTAGTGTACGTACATGCTCTCAGTACTTGATATCTGATGAGTCAAAGCTGCTTCTATGAGTTTCACCATGCTGATGTCTTTCCATCAACCCTGGAACGTTTGTGTAACCTTGATAACCTAGTAGTAACCATGCATGCCACATAATCACAGCAACACAGCCCCTCCACCTCCCCTCCAGCACCCTCCTCTCCACCCAAACATAAATATTTAACCCTTACATACTGTTCAGGTCACATTTGACTCTATTTTTTATATTAGGGCCATCAGTTGTATTTTTCCCTACAGTTCTGAGAAGATAGAGATTTGACAACTTGACAGTACATTTGTTTGGGATGTCACCATTATGGCAGTGTCATGAAGATATTCTTTAATCTCAAATAAAATGGTAGCATTTTGATTTTCCGTGAACATATCATGAAGGAGAAACTGCCTGTCATGACTCATTATGACACTGTCGCTTTGATTAAAACCAAGTTGTCATAATAAGGACAAAGAAATTCATTGTCATGACAAAGACAACTTCTGCTAATGTCACTTTGATTCATGTCAAGTTGTCGAAATCGAGACAATTCAAACAATGTCAACTTGTCAGTGTCACTCTTTTGACGATACCTTCGAGTAAAGTGTTGTGTATGTTTTGTGATAACACTGCAAAACATTTGATTTATTATATTTATAGTGTGAGGTGGTATTGTTCCATCACATACAGCAGTTCTCTCTATCGAATATTTCCTCAGCATTTGACCCATTTTTACATTTGACAGTTGTAAAAACACTCCAAATGTCTTTTACCCTGACATCTGACGACAAAATGCACAAAAATTCAAATATTTAAAAAAATATATTTTTGTATAGATGCTACAAATGTTTGTCCATTGAGGGTTTTCTGGGTCAAATGTGACCCTTATCTACTGACATGTGTTTTAGTGAAACGAATAGTTGATAGTGTTAATAAGGTAGTAGTTATAAGGATTTCTTTTTATGATGTAGCAGTGAAGACTGATGGCTCTAATGGTTCTACAATAAACCCCACACTTCCAGAAAGTTAAAGTCATTTTCACTTACTCTTAATTATTTATATTATATATATACACAGTGATATAAACCCTGCATGTGCTCGGGGGGACTCTTACCGCTGATGCACTGGCAGAAAGAACATAATTTCGAGGCCTTGTCTCCTGAAAATCAGGTGCAGCCTACGAACAAGAGCAGGAAGGAGGAGGAGGGGGAGAGGGGGGGGGGACAAACATTGGCACAGTCATGCATTTACAATCATTGAGCAAGAACAAAAAACAAAAGTAGTTAGCCAAGAGCGAAGCAGCATTTAAAGAAAACAAGAGCGACAGCAACACGAGTGCAGACCATTTTAACAGCGAGATAGCGTACTGTGGACTGGTGTTGGAGTTGTTGCTTTATACCAGGGATGTCAAACATAGAACCAGTTCCCCAAGAGGTCTAACCCGGCCCACTGATGACTTTACAAAGTATAAGGATTATAGAAAAATAATTCCTATTTTTCACCATATATATGTCTTTTATTCTGAAATGTGGCGGCTCTTCCTAAAGTGGACCAAATTGCACAAAAAGGAACATATTTTTAAAATGTCATACTTTTGTACAAATGCAACAAATGTAATAGTTTTAAAAAGATTGCTAGTAGTCATGAGGATTTCATTTTATGGTTTTAAATACTTGTAATTTTCATTTTCAATAAAATACATTTATTGAAACGGAAAACTCAAAATTGGTGAAACTGCTCATTTTTCACATTACAGAGACAGCTTATAATGGTAAACATATTTTATATACTATACAACATTATTTGTAGGTTATGCTTTTACTGGATCGGCCCACTTGAGACCAAATTGAACTGTTTGTGGCCCTTTAACTAAAACGAGTTTGACACCCCTGCTTTATACATATTGAGGTCTGTTACAAAGTGCTCAGAGGTGTGGTAACTCTGTAGGAGCCAAGCTGCTGTCCAGGCACTACACTGTCACTGTGAATTATTTATTGATGGCTTTTAAAGTAACAAACAGGTGGAGTAGGCTTTCTTTCTCCTGTGGGTGATATCTGCTCTCTCTACCAATTCATTCAGTAGATAAGC
>JANJYQ010130140.1:0-14888 GCA_024605255.1 Rastrelliger kanagurta | reverse complement strand
TCTCTCTCTCTCTCTCTCTCTCTCTCTCTCTCTCTCTCTCTCTCTCCCTCCCTCCCTCCCTCCACCCTCGCTCCATCCTGCATCTGCACTCAATCTGGGGTAAAGTTCACCCGCTAACACAGAATCTCATTAAAGACTTCAGGCAGGGCTGAAGCCTGTGTGTCTGTGTGTAGCTTCTCTGTTATAGGCTACTTTAGGGGACAAATTCCAGACTTTGGAGCCCTTAATTAGGAATGACTTATCCAGCTGGGCACAAAAACTGTGTCACCTATTGGTGAAAAGCTGATTGTTGGGTCAGTAGTTATGGTTGGGGTGAGGGCAGGTCTCCAGGGAATGAATGTAAGTCTATGTAATGTCCCTATAAGTGACCATAGTCTGACTCATGTATGTGTGTGATGCCTCTGCAGTAACTGTGCACCTGCTCTGTCCACTGCCGTTTTGCATCTGGGGGCATTCAGAGCAGATGGTTTCATTTGTTTGTGTGGTTAAGCTTGCAAATGTAGCAGCTTTTCTGTACTATATTTTTAAGACATTGGTGCAATTCCTAATTTGTGGCATGGGGTCATCCCCATGTTGAGACAGGAAAAGACCCTTCTTTTGCCTTGACAATGTTCATCTTGGAATGACTGAATGTCCAACATCAGTCTGCACTGGTAAGGTTTGTATGTGTTTTAATGCACATACAAGCCACATACTAATAGTATAATGTCCACATAGCAATGCAGCTTTTAGGTCAGGATAATGTAAACTTATTATCTTATTATTAAGATAAATACTGCATGCAAACGGAGATAAAGTCTGAATGAACCAGCTGGAAATCACACTTTGCTATTAAGATAAATAATTAGGTACATTATTTGATGTGTAAATTGTGAAACACAACACCATGTCATTGACAAAGTAGACAGAGAAGTGGACACAACATGAAGCTAAGCAGCAAGAATATGATAAAAGTTTGATAATTGCTGCTGTTCTCACACCTTTGTGTGACTGTGTTTGCAGTATTTGTGTAATATTGTTATATGTTATTTTTCAAAATTAAATTCTTCTGTAAAGTATAATGTGTGTAAGTTTGTAGGTGACCTCTGTAAGTACAATTTACCATTTGCCGGTCTAAATCTCAAAGTAGGATGAAAATTTTAAAATCTCAGACATCCTGTTTTTTCTACCCTTTTGTGCCAAGATGCATATTGTAACACTGTCTCCAAGCCGTCTGCCTTATCTTTGATGTATAGGTTGTCTTAGGTGTGAAGCCTACATCCTTGGGGTCAGCACAGCAGTGAATTATGCTAGACGGGGGGCATTGGCCAAGTGTGTATATATGTACTGACTTAACCTGCATTCAGGGCCTTTCACCATTTTAGACCTGAAAGACCTTCTTTTTGCAAAGAGAATAAAAACCCTTTTCGCTGGCACGTCATCGCATTTCTCACCTACAGATGGAACAGGGAAGAAGTTACACATTAAATGTGTAAATTTTAATTCATAAAAAAATTTGAATTTTAGCTGAAGAAATTAGCTTGCAATGATTTCTGGAGGTCAGGAAATGGATGATTGAGGCTGAGCAGAAGCAGGATTTTAAAATGGCTATTGCAGATGAGTATGTGGAATATAAGGCCACAACTAATGATTATTTTCACAATCAATTCATCTGCTTATGGTTTTTCTCAATTAAAAGATAATTTGTTTGGTCTCTAAGATGTAAAAAAAAGGGATGGAAAAAAAGTTAACATCATATAAGACAAAAAACAGTTATTCACACTCAGAATGCAGCTAACGGGGAGCAATGCAGATGTGAGATTAATCTCTGTAAATGAAGCCAGTATAACGCAATTCCAAAGTAGAAAGACGTTAACACCATGTTCTTGAGTATTTGTTTATTTATCGCAAGTCATATCATCATCGCAACATTTGAAAGTATTATCCCATATCATGTATCATGTTATCCTAATATCATGATGCAGCCCTACTACAATATTGTAGCCCTACTAAATGTAGTTAAGCTGAAATTTCATTTTCTTTTTAATCATTCATATGTTTATTGATTTAGTCACTGTTTTTATTTCACACTTACTAAATTAAACTTAACACTTACATCTTAATCATTTCGTTATTAGGTAATGCATTAAATCAGGTCGAGCTTTGGAGGCAGCTGTGACACAGGAGAAGAGTGGATTATCCACTAATTGGAAGATTGGCAGTTTGATACCTGGCTCATGCAGTACACATGTTGAGTGTCCAAATTGCTCCTGATGGCTGCACCATCTGTGTTTGAGTGTGTGAACGTACACGCACCATACCATCACCATGTGTATGTAAGTGTAGACTAGAAAGGTTCTATATGAATGCAGTCTACTTCCCATTTAGTTCATACACATGTTATTAATGTTTATTGCTGCATATTTCTAATGTTGTCATGTGAGCTTTCACTGTGACAACTAACTGTGTGCCAACCAACTCATAAATTAGTGGTTAAACAATAACTTTTACCAACTCAGAAGTCCCTCCTTTAGTTTATTTAAGCTTGCTGCTGCAGGTTTTCAAGGTTTAGAAAATGTGTGTTTATGGGATTACTGGTAGAAGCTGTGAGGTGAGGTGTCTTGCTGATGGGATTAGTTCTGCTGACATGCTGATTGCTGTGGGATGAATGTGCCGTCTGACCTCTGACTCTGTTGACAGTCACAATTATAACTGCAACAACTAGTACATTAATCAGTCAGTGAACTGGTTGAAAATGAATCATCAACATTTTGATAATCTATTTGTTTTGGTCATTTTTAAAGCTAACAGAAAAAATGTTTTTGGATTCAGCTCCTCAAATGTGATAATCTGCTAATTCAAATTCCACAGAGTTTCAGACTAATTTATTTACTATATTTTCTGACTTTTTTTGACTAAACCATTTATAATTATCAGATTAATGGTTAATGAGACATAATGGATGGTGAATGATAACACTGTAATCTGAATGTATGGAATCATTTTTCTTCAGTAAAATAATGTTTGGAGACTTTAAATTTTGTACAGGGTGCCACTTGGTGGTAGAACTGCGTTACTACGGTAATCTCACTACAGTTCAGGTTTCAAGATTCATGGATAATCATGTCAAGTTAGTATGATTCAGTCATAACTTGAAAGACATTTATGTCAGATGAATTTTATATTGTGTTAGGTTTCTCTTGTCTCATGCTGGATTTGTTGTTGTTGTTGCTTGCTGAACAAGAGACCACTTAATACTGTGAAGGTAAAATGATTTAGTGCTGAAACCATTAAAATTAACAAACCATTATTCTACCACAACTAATTTAATCATTTAATATCTTTTTTAAGTCTTCTGTCAACACATTTAGACAAAAAGAGCCGTTTGAAAACATCACCTTTTTTTTGTAAATTAATATATAATATTGTTTTGTTTTGACAAGACACTTAAATATATCCATTATAATTTTTCAGTGACATCTTTAAACAGCTTGTTTTGTCCTGTTTGAGCTGTTGAGAAAAGTAGTAGGGGAGAACGGGGTTGGTTACTACACTGGTTGATTGTCACATTGATTAGATCTCGATCCCAAGTTTCAGGTGAGACGTTACTTTTAAGTTCATTTCTGGAATAAACCATCTGACAATGAGGTGTAAATATGTTTAGTGTTTTTCATGTGAAAATGTAAATATCCAGCTTTTCACTGTTTCTTTTTCTAGGCTTTTAAACAATAATATCCATTAAAGTGTCAAAGAAAAGCAATAGTTTACTGCTGATCGCTTTATTAATATTCAAACAGAAAATACAGGAAATGTGTACATTAAATAAAATAATTAAAAAAAATACAATTTTCAGAAAAAAATTACTTCTACAGTCAAAAGTTGAAAGTAGCCTTGCTGATGTCAAATTTTGTGATCCTCAGCATTTTGAATGGAATGATGTGATTAAAAGTTGTCCAACAAATATTAATTTACTGTCTCTTTATAGCAAAAACAACACTCTAAACCTCCCGACACAAAATGAGTTGACAGTTTAATGAGCATCAGCCAATTATCATAGAACATAAACAACTTCAACTAATCATATCTTACAGAGTATACATGATAGCTTCCATATTTGAATATTAGCATGGTAACTGTGTTTGTGGATATGTCGCAAACATTAAGCATTGCAAGACACTGTAGTAGGATGTTGCAGACATCCTACCAGGTATGAATTCTGTTTAGCAACACTACCTTAAGTTCAACAAAAAGGGAACTAACCTGTTATGTAGGCTACACATGTTGTCTAGAAAATATTTAAAGTTCAACAAAAGAGCACTTACACATTATTCTTAACACTTCTTATTATCAAAAGTATAAACACATAGCATAAAGCATATTTTTCTGACATTATTATTGACATATATATACACATGAGACAGTTTAGCCAGGGTACATAACATACAAAGACAATACCCAAAGCACAGCTCTTGTACAACTGTCTTGCCAGTTGTCACTGGCTCAGTCTTTAATAATAGGCTATTTACATATTATTCATTATGCAACATTTTAGCTGTTCTTTTTTTAAGTGTAAAGGACTGTTCACAAGTGTCCTCTGTCAAGCTCATTTTACATTGAACACAAATGAGACATTACTGTCTGTATGCATCATGTGTATCTCATATTATAATTTTTACAGTCTATGATTATCAGCCTTTGTGCCTCTGAAGGATGTGTGTGCCATAGGTGTGGACTAGGCACTGAGCAGCCCGTGACCGGTTCGTGTAAAACATGAGGCTCCATTAAGTTTCATGCTGCTGTTTATCTGAGCTCCCAGCAGTCTGCACGCCCTGCTTATTCCCGGTCCGCCTCTCCCATTGGCTGCAGGCCTCTGTGTCTGATCTCTGATTGGCTCAGTTCACAGATGCATTCATTGGACATGTGTGCTGCATGTGAACAGCTGAACCTTTGTTTTTCTGTTAACATCTGTTTTTTACTCGCTTATAATGCGCACTAACCGTGTATATACGGTAAGCTTTCAGCAGCTTTTCTTAGAAATTGTGTATGGTATGAAAACATTTTTGAGAAGGGTTCAGCTATTTCAGCATGCCAACCACAGTGAAATGTAAAGAGGCAGGAAAAATAAGCAATGCGTACTATAAAGATAGACTATAAACAAACTGTTTTTCTATCATCTGTATTCCCAAACACGTGTCTTTCTCTGAATTATATTCCATTTTGTTCATGTAAATGTACTTCATAGCACTTTACAACATGACAGCTTACATATAAACACAAATATCCTTTATGTGTGAATTGGGCTATATTTCTGTCACGTTTCAGAAAAGAGTTATTAGACCTTAATTTAAGATTATTGTGCCAAACATTATACCTGTATTTAATTATTGAATAAATATGCAATGAACACTATAGGAAATTGCCATGTAGGCTAGTATTATATTTTGGAAATTACGTTGTGCAAAACAACACACATTAAACTGTCATTTAAAGGAAACGTGTAATCACTTTTGAATGTGATTACACGTTTCCATAGTTATGCACGTTCTACCGATTTCAGCATCAGCTTTTAAGGTGTTTCTAATTGAAAAAAGTAATTTAAAAAAAGTAAACACGATTTTAGCAAGTGTTAATGATGAATGGCTGAAGTTAGTACAGTTACATTCTTTTGTTTAGCTCCGTAACTGCGCTCAGTCTCCAGTAGTTACGGTAATGGGAAACTGCTGTTTCTCAGCTGATAACCCCCCTCCCCGTCCCGCATCTTGCTGCATCACACTGCCGGGGCTGGAGTCCGCTGCCTCAGTTTCACGTTAGGAGGGTAACATCACTGACCCTACATTCAAAATGTTAGACAACGAGGAGTTTCAGGTGGAGACTTCCCCGCGGGAGCTCACTCAGAACCCGCTACGGAAGATTTGGATGCCTTGCAAAAACGGGCACATAGCGCAGATACGGGGTGAGATACCGCTGGCCGGCAAGTGCCGCAGAGGATGTGACTGTATGATGATTTGTGGGCATCTACTGAATTATTAGTCATCATTTCTCTTGCTTTTTTTTCTTTATTTTTTACTTGTGTTCCTGAACTTAAACATATTTTGATGTTGCCCACTAAGAAAGTGCTGAATATTCTTAGCAGTGTTTGTATCATGTTCACTCTGGTGCATTTTGAACCAAATATCATGCAAGCGGTTGAATTTTAAACAGCTGGGAGGAATAATTGTAACCTGCTTAATGACATACCCATGACTGGGATACGCCAATATACCCAGGACCGCTACAAACAGCCTACATGTCTGTTAGCCCCGTTAGTCTGGATACATGTGAGACTCAGCAGTTGTGTTGTGTCTCAAGCAGTTGCTCTCAGTTCTCTCTCTCTCTCTCTCTGCAGGTGGCTTGTTTTTGCTGAGTCAAGCTCAGTCTGCTTCAGAGCTGTTTTCCTTTTTGAACAAGCTGCAGCTAGTTCAGCCCTGGACGTGGCACGAAATATTTTACCTTTTCCAAATTCATCTCAAAACATCTCTGTGCTTAGTATGCAGAACAGCCAGTTCAACAGCTTTCGCAGATACAATTCAGGATCAGCCGTCTGTGTTAGTGAACATGACTGTGTTGAGACACTCAATGCAGTCTTGCAGGGATAACTGGAGAAGTGCGCATGTTTTGTCAGTCTGTTTTTCTTTTTGTACAAGAAAAACAGTGCCACTTGTTTTTATAGTCAATCATTTTCATGATATAACAATGAAATGATATATGTTGTCGTGGCTGCAGAATCTAGTAGCATTTATCTGTGACATTAATCCCAGAAAGAGCTTTATGCTCTCAAATAAATGTTTTTAACTTGATCATAAAGTTTTGCTGACCACACCCTCTGCTGTATATTACAACTCATTCCCATCCTTATTTTCAGTTGTTTGTTCATTTATCATTTCTACATCTGTCTTGCTTCTCCTTCAAAAGTCAAAAGCTGCTCTCAAAGCCTGAAAGGATCTCAAATGCAAACAGGATATAAAATTAGCACCAACCACCAGCCAAGTTGATTCACTCACCAGCTGTAAAAACAACGGTCATCTATTGAGTAGCTGGTAACATTTTTTCTCCCTGAATGCAAACAAGACATTTTTAAATTTTTAAAAGCATGCAGGTGTTTTTCAGTCAACACGCTGTTCCAGTTGTTGTACTGACATCTCTGCTCCCTGGCAGAGATTTTCTGTAGTAATTAGTGTCACTGAGCTAAAATCTGTCCAAGTGTGTCTCTTGTCTGTCTGGTGTAATTATGGTCAACCTTGGAGACTAATTAAATTCTTGCTGAATAGAACAATGTTGGCAAGCCATTTTCTGCCAATGAACTATATGAGAAATAAGTTAAATCCAATAAATGTGTGTGTTCTCTCTTTTTCTATCTCCCACAGTTTGTATGACAAACTGCCCGACACTCATTGTCACTGTTGGACTTCCAGCTCGAGGGAAAACGTATATTTCAAAGAAGCTGACTCGTTACTTAAACTGGATAGGTGTGCCAACCAAAGGTACCGGCTACCCTCTCCTTACACATCATCTCAGACATTTACTTTACTGCAGAAACCGGCTGGAATACGACTTTTAAAAATGTTTACTTCCATAACAGAGTTCAATGTTGGCCAGTATCGGAGGGAGTGTTTGAAGATCTACAAGTCCTTCGAGTTTTTCCGTCCAGATAATGAAGAGGGCTTAAGAATCAGACGGTAAGTGATTTCAATAGCTGTCACCCTATGTACATCATGCAGCTGACAAACAATCAAACTTATGTTCAGCAATCAAACTCATGTTTTACAGATATTTCAAAACATAGGTTTGGCTTTTTACAACTATAAGGAAGTTGCAGCAGAAGGTTTAGCTAACTGGTAAATTGACTCTTTGTTTGCTGCCACTCCACAGTCAGTGTGCAACAGCTGCACTTAATGATGTTCGGCAGTACCTTTGTGTTGAAGGAGGACAGGTGGCGGTGAGTTCTTGTTACAGTCTCTTTGAATTCTCCATCATAACAAGAATACCTGACTATTAGGGCTTCATAAGGAGTTTTTTGTATTGTTTCAGGTCTTCGATGCAACAAATACTACAAGAGAAAGAAGAGGAACCATCGTCAAGTTTGCTGAGCAAAATGGCTTCAAGGTATGTGAACACAGGCAGGACTTCCTGGAACTAATCAGTCACGTCACATTGATTTGATGACATGCTAAGCAATCTATTTTTTTATAAATCAGGTATTTTTTGTGGAGTCTGTGTGTGAGGACCCAGATGTCATTGCACAAAACATAGTGGTAAGCTGGCAGTTTTTATCCAACATACTGATACAAACTCAGCATGAAAAAGACTTAAAGCAGAGTCAGGCAGCTGTCTTCCCCTTTTTCCTGCTCACTTCCTTTCCTCGTGTTTCCTGTTTGCAGCAAGTAAAGCTGGGCAACCCTGACTACATACACTGCAACACAGAGGAGGCCATTGAGGACTTCATGAAGAGAATCAAGTGTTATGAGTCCTCCTACCAGCCTCTTGATGAGGTTCTCGACAGGTGAGGATACACAGAATAACTCGGAGCAGATTAAACCAGAAACACAGGTTTATAGACTGTTATTATTCATCTGATTTTCTTGCCTCAGGGATTTGTCCTACATAAAGATCATGGATGTGGGGCGCCGTTACCTGGTAAACCGCGTTCTTGACCACATCCAAAGCCGAATCGTCTACTACCTGATGAACATCCACATCACACCGCGCTCCATCTATCTGTGCCGCCATGGTGAAAGTGACCTCAACATCAAGGGACGCATTGGAGGTGACTCTGGCTTGTCTGCCAGAGGGAAAGAGGTATGTGTTTGTGCAGGTGGTGCATCTGAAAACCTCTTCCACTCCCAACTCCCTATAGACCTATTTTAGTCTTTTTTAGATAGAGGTTGTGTAAGGGGTCTTCATGGAAAGTTAGCACGTCGACAGCATGCCACATAGAAGTGATAATTTTTCTAGTCGTAAATCTGTAATACACATTGTGTTTTGGTTAGGTGCTTATTCAAATCTCAAAAATATACAAGAGTGTACAAGGGCTTAAATTTTATTATGGAAGTATATGAGACCACTTCCATGTCTCATAAATTGTTGGAACAATTTTTACCATTACCATTCGTACAGTTACCATTCACAATACCCATTTGGTGCAAAATTTAGACCATTTGGGAAGGGGACCGTGGGGATTGGTAAAAATACCACATTCAGACCTTGAGGAATCCATGCTATGATTTGGATTCAAAAAAGTTTGACATGTGGCGACTCCTGTAAGAATTGCATTTTTCAGTGAGTGAATGGCAAGCCCCTCTGTGATACTAGTCATATGATACCAGTTGACAATTCACTCTAGCTTTACAACTGAGTCTGCTACAGCCACTGAAAGTAATATCAGCCAAGGACCAACACTGTCCTTGTGGAGTTAATAATTTATTAATATTTTTTCTCACTCCGTGCTTTTGTATCTCCTAGTTTGCCAAGAGTCTGAGGAAATTCATCCAGGACCAGAATATCAAAGATCTGAAGGTCTGGACCAGCCAGATGAAGAGAACAATCCAGACAGCGGAGTGCCTGGGAGTGCCATATGAACAGTGGAAATCTCTAAATGAAATAGATGCTGTATGTTGATTTCTATGCATCAATTGCATAATGCTACATAATTAAAAAAAACATTTATGTATCATAGCTAACGACATGTCCTTCATTTTTATAAAGGGTGTGTGTGAGGAAATGATGTATGAAGAGATCCAGGAGCATTACCCTCTGGAGTTTGCACTGAGAGACCAAGACAAGTACCGCTACCGCTACCCTAAAGGAGAGGTTAGAGAATGATCCTTTCTTTCATTTACAGAGGTGAATGGGATTTGTCTGTCTCTTGTTGTGTTTGACAGCTCTGTTACTCTCGTCAGTCATATGAAGACCTGGTGCAGCGATTGGAGCCTGTGATCATGGAGTTGGAGAGACAGGAGAATGTTCTGGTCATTTGTCACCAGGCCGTGATGCGCTGTCTTCTTGCATATTTCCTAGACAAGACTGCAGGTACAGTATCAACATCGAACAGCAGTCAGTAGTGTTTTTTGGCTAAATTACAGGTTATTAATTTGTTTCTGTGCCTCCACAGACGAGTTGCCTTATCTTAAGTGCCCTTTGCATACTGCGTTGAAGTTAACCCCCATAGCTTATGGTGAGTTTTCTAGGCTTATGTAACATATACAGTGCATATGCTGACCATTACAACCTAAACAAACCTGATTTATTGATCTCCAGTGCGCCTAGCTAGTGATCATTTTTGTTTGCTCTCACTAACAGGATGTAAAGTGGAGTCTGTCTATTTAGGCGTGGATGCTGTGAACACACACAGGGACAGACCAGAGGTAGGTATCCCAGGCAACACACAGAAGTGGGACAACTTTTTTTTTGGAGGGGGCCACTGTAGTATTTAGTCTGCATTTCCCTCCTTAAGCAGGCCTTAGCAGTCAGCACTGATGCTTTTCTTCTTATGTACAGAGAATATAAAATTCACACACGGCAGAGGAAGCCATGTTCAGTCTCCGCCGGCCATCCCAGACATCAACCAAGACAACTGTGACAGCTCTTATCATTGATACTCCTACCTCTTCCATGTCAGCTGTAATCCTCTCATTTCATTTTTCTCTCTCAGTGGGTGCAGAAATGCTGTTTCTTTCATCTCAGGTCCTTTGCAGTTTTCTTTGTAGGAACTCCATCACTGGAAGTTTCAGGATGATTCACTTAGCAGTGTGTGTGTGTGTATGTGTGTGCTTGTGTTACTATTAATTTCAAGGGATAAAAAGCTGAATAGTTGTGTTATGAGGACATGCCATTTATAATGTGAAAGTGTTCAGGAGATTGTCTTCTGAGGTGACTGAAATGTGTGTTTTTTTTATATATATATTTTTTGACATTTGTATATTCTGCACTGATTATTGTGCAACTGCACTAACATCTGTTGATGCATCATCTTCTCCACTTGCACTGTACACTATACTAGCATCATTGTCTTCAAATAGTTTAGATAATATAGACTTTAAAGTAATAAATGTTACCATGATTGTGTTTTGTATATGTGCAGTATGTATAAACATATACATGTTTATTGCTGCATATGATTAAAAAAAATCATTCTAGTTGTAATTGTTTTGAGCTAAATGTTGTCTCGATATCAACTCTTGTTTACGGTTTAAATATGAAGGATATTCCACAGTTTTTAATCACTGAACCTCCACACAGATCAACTGTGTGTGAAGTTTCTCAGTCATCCAAGTCATGGTATATCTAGGAGTGTTACGAAAGGTGAAACATCACCAAGAATGTAAATCCCAATTGCTATTGACTTCCAGATACAGATTTGATGTTTGTGGTTGTTGAGATTTACTTGTAAATATTAATCTCTGATAATAAATCTTCCCCCTATTACTTTTTCTGATGAAAGCATTAGTGTTTTTATTTTGACCAACCTACTTTGCACTCATAATGACTGTCAACACATTTGTCAAACAAAATAATATATTAATACTTAACTATAGTAAAAGGCTTATAAGTCTTTAGTAATATGACTTTAAACAGACTTGAAAAAAATTACACCTACAAGCTCTACTCACTTACTCAATTTTATTGTGTATACACATGAGAAGTTTCTGAAAGCAGGAATTCTGCTTGAATGAGATGCGCTCATTTTACTTTAAGTTACTATTCATTAAGATATGAAACTCAAATGATTACTCATGAGAAAATGTCAATTTGTAAATGTCATATTAGTAATGTGGGACTATACTAGTTTCATACTGAGTCCTGTCCTCTGACCACTGTTTCAGAATGTGAACGTGCAGCGCACCAATGAAGATGCCCTGCAAACAGTCCCAGCCCACTTCTAACCCCTTCCACTTCCTGCTCCAACTGAGACCTGATTCCACTCTGGACCTTTGAATAGCATTATGGGTATGGTGCTGTTTCAACTGCTAACTGCAGCAGCTTCTTCACTGACGTGAGGAAATGAGCATCTTCCCAAACTCACACTGTAAAGCACTTTGACTAACTGTAATCCATTTTTATATATGTTCTTTATTTTTGATATGTGGATTTACTGTTACAATAAAAAACATTCCCTTTATGTTTAGCATCTTCTCCTCAAATGTATTTAATATCTACTGTATATTGTGCATTGTACTTTGTGTTTTGGAAGGTGTTTTTATTGTACCATAACAGAGGAGGAGACTGCAACTACTTCTGACAAGATGCTCTTGATTTAAGTTGTTACTGTTAAGCAAAACTTATCAGAGGAAATGCATTAAGTTTTTTTTCATTGCTTGTTGCGTTATACACTGTATTTTTTTTTAAAAAAGTTGACCATTCAGTGTACTTACTCTGTAAACAAAAATTAAGTCTTTAGCACTCCATAGGTGGGAAAATAAGATTTTTTCACCATAAATTATGTAAATGCATTGTAAACCTGTAATCCAAAATCTGCAGATGAGGCCCTCCTTCGTGTTTATTATGGTAGAGCCAAAACTGATTTCAGGGTTATAAATTGTGGTCTTTTGCTTTTTAAAAGAAAGTAAAATGACAAATTTTAAATTATAAGTCTCTGTCACAGGTTGTGTTTGACACATGTCTTTCTTGTTTCTACTTGGGAATAAAAAGTGAGGTACTGTGCAAACTGTATTAGCATGTTTGTTCCATGTGAGTCTTGTATCTAAACCGACTTGTATTATACAGTACATAACTTTTTGGGAGAACTCTGTACAATTCTGTAATATTATACATTTGGTATTGTATATAACTATACTGAAGGTGTAACAGAAAATGCCTTTTTCATCCTCAGCAGTAAAAATCTCAATAAATTGTCAATGCTTGAGGGAAAGAGTTTTTTGATTCACAATTTCTAAAAATACCACAACAAATAAGAACATACAAGAAAATACAAAGGATAATGTTTTTATTTATCTTTACTGCCAGCAAGTATATTTATCTTATTATTTAAATCTACAATAAGGTCTACTCTGTGTACTTGTGTAACAAAACAAAAAGTGTACCAATTGATTGGCCTCGTGGTTTAAGGTTGGTCATAACAAAACATAGCAAAGAAATTTATGTGCATATAATATATATATATATATATTTATATATATATATTTAAAAAACAACTTAAATTATCTGAAAAAACATCCATTTTACCCTGTGCTCATTAATATTGATTAACGACCTGCCCAGCTGTTTGCTAATGGTCTAAAGGCAGAAACTAATGTCTGGTGTAAATATTCATAATGTACAAACATCAATATTCATGAGCACAGCTGATTTCAAAGGATAAAGGGTCACGCCCAACTGGCCGATGCATTTTAACTGTACATCTTAAATTTCTTGACTTCTCTTTTCTGATAGTATTTTCTTTCTCTTCTGCCCTGCGATGTGAATGCTCCACTGTGATGGCCATGATTGCAAAAGGAATGTATTCTCCGGGTATTAATGCTCAGAACTGCAAAAATAAAACAGAAACAATGTCTTAAGTTTCAATAAATCTAAAGCACAGAGACATTAACAATATTAAAAAATCTGTTTCTGACTGCAACAATATAAAACTTGTGCTCACCCTATTATAAGAATAATAATGTAGTAATAATGCAAATGAAAAGACTCCATTAAAATGAATAAACTCACATTTTTGAGGAATTCCTCAGCGACAATACGAGCCCTGGCATTGACAGACAGCTTCATTTCACTTATCTCCTTGTCAATTTCCTCCATGAAATGAATGACAAAGTCCACCAGTTTATGCTTGTACATTTGCTCAGTGTGGAAGTTGGTGATCAGAAAACTGATGTCGTAGCCCTGCACAATGAAAACGGAGGGTTAATCCTGTCATTGAGTATTTCTTTGAGCTAAATATTATAGATATGAAATGACAATAACTGAGAAACAAACCAGGATGTTTCCTGGATATTTTCTATAACAGTTTGGGAATTTGAAAAAAAGCAAGTAAAAATGTTGACCATTAACCATACTTTAATATTTTAAAAGATATAAAGAAACACTAACTGGTTGAAATGTATTCAAGAGGTCACATTATTCACAACTGCTGCCATCTTTAACTCATCTACCAATTAAGAATTGTAATTTCAACTACCTACTTCAGCAGAGACTTCAGTGTTAAGCTTTGGTGTATTCTCATGTCTTTGGTCATTTGTAGCTTATCCCACGACAATTCATAGCTTTTAAAGCAACACTAGGTAGTATTTCAACTATCATAATATATTTCAAAGACTCTTGTGATGGTAGATCGAATTACAATAAGTGTAATGACATGTCTGTTTTAATCTAACGGGGCCTGTATTGCTTTAACTGGCAACTTTAGGTTTCGCGTAGGAACCTGGTAGGAACCTATGCATAAAGAACTACAGCATGCGACTACTGCTTTATGGCATATGTCACTTCCCCCTCCCCTCTGGATGCTGTTTAGCCCAGCCCGCGTTGGTATGCCAGCTGGGTATTTGTGTGCACATTAATATCATGGCTGAAATACCTCAGAAAAAGCCAAAGGTTTTGTCAGAGGAGACAAAAAGAGAAAAGAGAGAATGACAAAGTAAGAGCTAGGACGAGGATCAGTATTGACCCGGTGTTCACTCGCTGTTGTCAGCTTAAGGAGGACGAGGGTTCCCCGACAGATGCCGACTCGGCTGCCTTGCTGTTGAACTATTAAGTGTATGTCTTGCCAAGTACTTTTTTTTTTTTTTTTTTAATTTTTTTGGCACAGACGCCTTTATTGTTAAGTTGGTAGACAGGAAATAGGAGAGAGAAGGGGTAGATGACCAGTGTTGTGCCAGTTCACAGCTTTTCTGAACTAGTTCAAGTTCAGTTCATTCATGCTC
>JANJYQ010129961.1:0-10299 GCA_024605255.1 Rastrelliger kanagurta | reverse complement strand
ACTGGCAACCACACATCATGCCTAACGACTGTCGTCCACCTGTAGCCCCATTCACTCCTAACGGCCGTTGTTCACTAGTGTGACTCACAGGAGCCAAACAATGAACGAAGTATTGTCCTAGGAGAGTGTTGGGTGGTCACTTTCACAGAGGTTTAAAACCTGGGTCATATCCACTGTGTGTCAGACTAGTGGGGACTAGTCAGACCGAAGCGTAGGGAACTGATGAACCCGTTTGGATAAGAGGGGAAACGTCTTCATGACAAATATAAGTCCAATTGAATTTGATTCAACTTGTGCCTGAAATAAGATGACCTGGAAGAATGAGAACATCCACAGACTTATCCGTGAGGTCCATTGAGACAAGGAAAATGGACTACAGTATTCATTTGTGTGTTTTAAAAAGTATATAATCCCATGAAAATAATAATCATTGTGTTGTTGTTACCTTAGAATGAGCCTTTTATATCTACATATGGAGCTGGTCTTCTTCCTTGGAGTCCACTATGTTACACCACTGTGTTTCTACAGTCACCCAGAACAGTAGAACCAAACACTAAATGTTGCACACTGGTCCTTTTTTGAAGTGTTTCAGTAAATTGTAACAGTGAGCTGTAATTTACTGTGCCATTTAAAAAAAAAAAAAAAAAAAATGTGACCCTATGATCAGAGTTCAAGTTGTCCTGCCCTTACAGTTGCCTCAATGCTAACAAAGTGTGAGGGAGAGCTTAGTCTGTTCACATCCATAAGCAGAAGTCTAATCAAGTAGATGCCCTTATGTATATTTTTGTTTTAATGAGTTTTTCCTTCTTTTTGTCTTTTTACACAGAGCAAAAAGAAACCTGGAGGTTTTCTGTATTTATCTGTCGAAGGCTGTCTTCACTTCTACTTGATGTCGCTGTAGATCTGCCAGCAGCTCCTCTTGGGATGATGGGACATGGGGCTGATGGGTTCGGGAGGGGAATTGATCCATTTGTTTACCCAAACTAATGGTATCATAACCCCCATCTGTTACGTTAAAGTAGGGCTGGGCAATATGAAAAAAAAAAAAAAATCAAATATGACAATATTTTTGACCAAATACCTCAATCGATATTGCAAAACAATATTCTAGGGATGACTAATGGTGCTTTCACAACATATTTAAACAATGTGAGTTTTGCTAAATAATCATCAGTTATGTGGATATAATTATTTAAGCGAGTAAAGGCAAATAATAGAAGAACTATAACAGTTTGGTAAGTTCAGAAAATTACTTTTCTGAATGCTGCCTTTTTAAAACCAGAAAAAAACAACACTTATGCCATATTATGATATCCAAAATGTAAGAAGATGTCTCATGTCATATCACAGTATCATTACAATATCGAAATATTGCCCAGCCCTACATTAAAGCAGGGTCACACTCTACATGTTCAACAAAAAAGGCAGAAATTCTTCTTGACACTAACCTTACTAATGATTAAGCTGTTCTTGGTTTACCCAGCACTAAAAATGTCCAGCCTCAATTTACTGACCTACTGTCAGTATAATTCAGCCCATGTGATTGGCTCCTAAAGGTTCAACCTCATCTTGTATTTTGTGTTGCAGGTAGAGAATCAATCCAACATTCATTTAAAACATTTAAGAACGTGTGTGATATACGCACACTATTTCTTATTGTGTCTTTATAAAACACTACAGACATAAGAGTAAGATTTAATTCTATCATGTGGCCAACAGACATAGTGAAAGTTTTTGAGCTAAACCGATAGTGTCTTAAACCATACATGTATTTTTCTGTCAATGGTAAAGGTGTTCTTACCATTCTATGGTACAACAACATGGTACAGACTTTAACCCTATGAGTGCAGGGCATGTGATTGTAGAATAACCTTTCATCCCGTCCATTTTCTGTATATATTTAACAGCCTGTTGAGGTTGCTTTTATTAGCCTATATGTTACAGTCTTTCATTTTAAAAACACATCAAGGCCTTACACTATTTGGTTAGTGAAACCCGGGAGTAGATTTGATGTCTAGAATGATACGCGAATAAATCACCAACGTTCATATCTCTGTTCCAAACAGAGATATGAACTTCCAAATATTGTTTGTATTTAATGAATCATGCTGCAGATGACTTGTTGCATTCATTTTTTTTTCACACTGGAATCATTTTCCAATCAACCAAAACTTTTACTGCTGTTAGCCTGTATCTTTCTTAACTTTCCTAGTATGGGCAACCTTTTAGAAATTAAACTTCTTTTTGGGACACTGAAGAATTGCTGTATGTGTTTTTTTTAAATATATAAATCATTTGTGCAAATAGAATAAGAAAAAAGATCACTGTTTTTAACATTCAATTTTTCAAGATTTATATCCTCTTCATTTTATTTTTGCTACCAACTTAAGCATAAATTAAATAGTTCAGCAGAGGTTTGTACTAGAGCCTCCTGATTTGATGTCATTACACTGAAAGATCCATCAAACTGCTGTCCATTTGGTTAAATAATGACTTAGCATCTCACAAATGGTGATTATGGTGAATATCGGGCCACAGTCATAAATATCAGATAGTCAAAACCATTCATTAACTATAGATGTACAGTGTGTAAACCTAGAATTTGTCATTTTTGTGAGGTTTGGTTTTATACACACATAGTCTAGATGATTTCCAAGAGTTATGCATTACTATTCAAAGTAATTTAATGAATCTATTTTAATTGACAGGTGATAATGACACATCATTAATGACATCACCAGAATTGTGGGTCAAGAAATGTCAATCTAAACCTAAATCAGTCACTTTGGAGTTGTTATTTTTAATGTATGCCACATCCTGGAAGAATTTTAAGACTTTGGTATTGTTAAAACACCAAATAACATTCACAATACATCATATTTGTGTTACAATATGTTTGCTTTATTACTCATGACACATGACAGGTGACATGTCATGAAATACTGATCTAAACCTACATCAGCTAAGTGTCAGGGTGTATCTGGGATTATGAACATCTATCCAGTTAATGAACCACCATCATAGATGTTTGAACAGGTTCCACAATATCCTCTATAAGTTCAGTTAAGACTATCAAAACCAAGTAAAAGCAGTTTTGAGTCGAAACATTTTACAGCTGCTGACTTGCCAATGGTAATTAGCAGAAGTGCAATCACCTGGAAGTATAAGAGGCAATGTCTGTCTGAGGAAAGGGAACTGCTCAAGTAAGGTAAGAGATGTGTGTGACATCATCTGTCATTTTTAGAGGCATGTTATCCTGAATATCTGTACACCTATTGTGTTGATTGTGATGCACACCGGTAACATTTGCATGTGAGTAAAATGTTTGTTTGCGATGCTAATATATGAAAATGGTACCCAGATGGCTTCCAGGTATAATGAGAGACGGGTTGGAAGACGTCAGGAGTACTCAGGTGATAATGTATATATTTTACCAAGATACTGAGTCACATGGTCACACTGCTTCAAACAGAAAAAATAAAAGGCATGACACATTCACCCTCATGTTCTCATTTTCCTTCCCCCTCCCCCTGACTTCTCCTGGCTCATGCACTCTATTGCAGAATCCTTTCTGTATAGGGACCCTAGCCCCAACCCTCCCTCTGAGCTCTCTCACAGCGCCTCCTGGTGGGCTGACAAGGAGGAGTGCAGACACCAAGTACACTCACTCAGGGTGAGTAAAAAAAAATCACTCAAACAGAAGATCAGTACTTGTAATTCTGTGTGGAAAATCTTATCTTGTAGAAGCAACAAAAAGAGAGTGATGAACATGTGGCCCGGCTTCAGGACCTGCTGCGATGTGAGCGGGCCAAAGTGAGGCACATATTGTGTAATATGTATATAAACAAAATAATTGAATGCTATTCCCCCTCTTCTGAAAATCCTCTTCCCTCTTTCCAGTGCAACCGCCTGCAGCTGCGGTGTAACCAGCAAGATGCAGAGCTGAAGCGTCGCGAGCAGCACGGCAACAGATTGAAGGAGAGATTGTCACAGTTGACTGACAGACACAGAGAGAAGGGACCCTGTGAGCCTTTACTCCTCCTGCATTTCTTTCTCACATACTGACAGCACTAAACATTTACCACCTTGCATTTCTTTATCTAGCCATCGAGGTGCTGAACTTACCACCTGGAATTCGAGGCAAAAGAGAACAGCCAGTCAAATCTTTAAGGCCTAGTGCAAAGTAAGGTGGCTGTTATCATGTTGCGCTCAAAAGCATCATCCAACATTTGTTAATCTTCAGTTGTTCTCGTCACCTTTTTTGTAGGCGAGAGGAGGCAACTCTACAAGTGATGTTGGAGCGCAGAGAAGCAGAGCTCAGAGAGGCCATGAAACTACGCCACAGCCTCACCACTTTACTTCACGCACTCAGAGTCGACATGGAGCGGGTGAGGAAAGAAGGAAGAACCTCTTTATTTTCCTGTTTTGGTCAATAAACAAGACAGCTGTTCTGATTGCATTGATATACATGCATGAAAATATAAGCAGGTGTAGGTGTTAAAATTTCAATTTTTCCAGCAATTTCAGGACTTTTTAGGTTATGTTAGATTAAAAGTAACTTAGAAATTTTAATGCCTACAAGTGCGCTGCTGAGGAATCTCATGAAAATAGCTCAACAGCTCGGCTACAAAAAATGAACCTACTGGGAGACTGTTTTTGTCATGCATGGTTTACACTTTTTAAGACCATGTCAGACTCTGTGGATGTTGAGGATGAGGCCCAAAATGAGGACAAGAGGTTGGATGAAGCTGAGGTGGCACTCGGTGACCATGTGACAGGAGGTGTGGTTCAGACTTGGAAACTGTTGCAGAGGAGACTGTGCGAGGTCTTATCTGACGGTAAAAAAAAAAAAAATCCACATTGTACAATAAAAGTGGTGTAAATATTTCACTGTGTGTGCAACCTTAGTGTAATGAATATGAGATCTTTCTTCATTGTGTAGGCCACACCAGTGTTGGTACTGACCATGACAAGCTCCTGGCTCAACTAGAGACCGAACTGAAGGCGAGTCAACAACTTGTCAAACTACAACAACAACTGCTGCAGGTGTGAGTCTTTACTATGCACATTCTCTCTCACAGGGATCTATTGCTGCTGTTGAACTTCTAGTCACCATGGCTTCTGTCTGTAGGATAACCTTGTGTCACCTGTCCCCTCTGAGCTGGCTGATTCCTATTTTTTGGAAGAGTGGGAGCGCCTTCAGATGCGCTGGGTTGAGTTCGCCCATCAAAGGCAGACTTTTGAAAGGGAGAGGCAGTCCTTCACTGATGCTGCGATACGACTGAGCCATGAGGTAAGAAGAAAAGGAAACGCTGGAGAGATGTAGAGTAGTGGAGAAGGTAAAGTTGAAGGATGTGAGGAGAGAAGTTAAAAGTTGTGAGAGCAATTAATTGTCTGAGGACACCTTGTTCAAAATTGTCTATTGTGCATTTACAGAGGTTTCCTCATATAAAAGAGCATTCTGGCTTAAAATGCTGCTTATCACTTTATAAATATGTGAGTTTTTTTTTGTCTTCAGCGTCGCGATTTTGAGCAACAGAAGGCTTTTCTCCTGAAGCAGCACTACTTGCGTGACTCACCGCAGTTAAGTAAGGAGACACAAAGCGGAAACCGAGACAGCACTGCCCTCAGTGAGTATGAAGGTCTCTTGCAGTTATTTCACTCATAAATCTACACACATTTGACTCCAGATTTCTCAGGTTTGGACCCCACCAACATTTCTGGCTGTCTTCCCATTACGCCATCACCTACTGAGTCGAGGACCGCCCCCATGTCAGGATTATATCAAGGAAGAGTCAGAGTTCAAACCCCCAGCACTCCTGAGCTCTACTCTGCTCTCAACCTGGCATACAACTGCCGGTTAGTCAAGAACAGATTTTTATAGCAAGTGTTTGTATATCCAAATTTAATAACTGTGTATATGAGCAAACTTAATCTGTGTTCATAAAGGTTCAAACCACCTGCTGCGACATTTCATAGGGAAAGCTTCCATCAAATCTTATTCCTAATTATATCTTCACTGATTTGTATTGGACTACAATCTGGCTTCATTTTAACTTTTGTCAATGTTCTTAAACTAACTCATATTTGTAAAAACTCAATTACTTCTGCTGTAACGGCACCACCTCTCATCCCCCTCTCCTCTGTCAGAGATGGCAACCACCAGTCGGAAATATGGGATCATGGAGCGGACAGGATGATGAACCAACCTCGAGCTCCACACTTGGACTGGTCATTTTAACAAGAGCTTTAATGAGAGGTGGTAATTCTAAACCCTCACCCCCCACCTAATTCTGTTACTTTCCCACTTTTTTTAATATGATGCTCTTAAGAATGTATTTTGGCTTGGTATGAACTTGCACTGCCAATAAATAAGATTTCCAATAATGGCTGATTATGACTAATCTGTTGGGCAATTTATCCTCTGGTTAAAAATAATTCTTAATCCATGGTAGGTTTATTTATGATGACACAGTGNGGTTTACATAGTGTTTGAAATATTTATTTCTGTTTAAATGTTACATTTGTGTCATACAATGGGTTGACCTATTAAGAAAAGATGCACTAGCTGTATTGTGACCATATGATAACTTTAACTGGTAGATATTTTACCTTTAACATTTTACAATAGGTTTTTATATTAATGATCAATGCTTGTTTAATTAAAAAAGATTTTCCACTTCTAGGCTTAAATCCTGACCTCACCAGCCTTTTAAGTAGGCTAGTGTATTTTTACATTATGGGTTTCATCTTACTATATCATGAATATAATACTGGCAGACACAGATATAATTGATGTGCTCAGTTTAAATCTGCTTCACTTGTATAACACAGTCAGTCCAACTTCTAGGAAATGCAAATGGAGAGGAAAAGCAAGACAACCTCCAAAAGGGGAATTAGCCACAAGGTAAACCACGAAAAATCCGACATCTGGGAATTATACCATCTTTAGTTAATTAAAAAAAAAAAAGAACGAGTTATGTTAAAGTCGTACATAAATTGTTTGTTCAGTGCGTAAAAAAAATTTGGTTAGCGAGAGGCGCCATGGTCGACAAGTGAGCGGTGTTCTGTCGAGTTTGGCTACTTGTGGAGAAACGCTACTTTAAAGTAGCCAAACTCGACAGAACACCCTGCCTTTTCGTCTCAAGAACATACAGGGGAAGACCCTACAGAAACATGTAGGCCTGTATTAATCAATCAATTCATTCAATTGTTTTACTTTAATTGAACTAGTATCTGTTTTCTATTAACAACATTGTTTAGGATGAGTTTTACAATTTTAAGAACTTGACCTAGATGTGTAGCGTATGGGCGGATGTGATTGGCTGGTGACCTTGCGCACTGAATTGCCAATCAAAGCTTCTTCAGTCGCACCGCGCTCTTGCTGCATGTCAAGATATCGAAATCGGCACAGAAGGGGAAAAAAACACTTTTGCCCGAAGGAGCGACAACGATATGGGTTGGGGGCTCTGTTATCTACCAGGCTTCATGGAGTCACATAAAAGTTTCCAGCCCTGGAAAGATTACATGGGACTATCTGATGTAATCCGAGAGTTATTGCGCTGTGAAGAAGATACCAACTCATCAGTGCCAGTCTCCATTGCTCCGCAACCACGATCTGGTGCCCTTTGTGAGGCTTTGGGGTCCGAGAATATTAACTCACTCCGTCCAAGAATCAACCTCTGTGCCGACGGTGCACCAGATATCCCCGCTGATGCCCTGTGGGGCGCTCTACAGGCTTCTTCTGGTGATGGACCGACCACGAGAGGTTTAAGGCCTGCGCCAAGACCAGCGGCCTCCCAGGGACCAGCGGCCTCCCGCGGACCAGCGGCCTTCCGGGAACCAGCGGCCTCCCGGGAACCAAGGTGCCGCAGGAAGACGATTCGCTCACATCTATCGTCTCGGCGCATGGTCTGCAGTTTCTGCAAACACAACGGGGAGTCTGCTATGATTTATGGATCCCACTGGCTGAAGACCTCGACTGGAGAAGTTGTGTGCCCCTTTCTGCGGCAGTATGTGTGTCCACTTTGCGGGGCGACGGGTGCCAGAGCTCATACTAAGCGCTTCTGCCCTGAAGTGGATACAAAGTACCAGTCCTTATACACCAAGTCCAGACGCTGCACGGACAGGTGGTAAAAGACACTGCACAGAAGGCTGACCCATATTTTAACATAAATATTTTACTTATTAACACGTGTGGTTTTGCTTTTGTGTGAGTGTGTTTTAAGGTTTTTTGTGCCTTGCATGCTTTGGCACGTTTGTTGTGCAGCCTAAAAGTTTGAGCAGATCTTTTTGCCACCTTAATGCTGGATTTTGTGAAGTACTTAAAGACTGTGAAGTACTTAAAGACTGCCAGATAATATGTTTGGGAAAAAACTTTTCAGTAAAAATGTTTATTATATATATTTTAAAAAAGTAATTATCACCTGACCTAGTCAGCATTTTACATTTGAAAATGAGTGACTTGTTCTTGCTCTGAGTTGTGAGTAAATCCATGTTGAAGCATGTTCTGTTATTTTGCATGTGTGCCCCCTAAAAGGTTGTTGAAGCTTCTCATCTGTGAATATCTGTGTGAGGATGTCTTGTTCAAGACATAAACATTTCTAAAAAGACATCTGTTTGTATTGTCATTTTTGAAATTAATCGCAGAATTTAAGCCAGCCATAAATATCGAAATCCAGATATGTTGATGCTCTCTCGAATCAGTGAATGAAATGATTATAATACTCACATCACTAACAACTAGCTTTATTTATAGAGACGCAGAACAATGAAGTCATTAAACTGAACATTCCAGCTATTATAATAAAATTTTGAGATTTATAGTTAAATATTAAATGTTTGCAACATGGCACAAGTGTCTGCATTGACTACGAACCCTTTAGTCAACAGTAAGAACAGGAGGGACAGGTACATGGACTAAATCCTTAACGTGGCGCGTTCCTTGAACCTTTACTGCCACGCCGCAGGTTTTCAAGCTCTCTGTGAGTGGCCATTACAGTTCGACTGCAAAAAAACAAAACAATGATAGAACAAATTCAGATTATTTGTGTCAATTCATAAAAGAAGATGCACCAGTCCACTTGTTAAAATGAAAAGTAAAGGGGAAACTTTCAAAGATCATTAATTCATTATACAGAGTTAAAAGCTGCTCCACTTGTTTTTAGTTAGCATTAGGAGATTGTTATTATAAACTCTACATTGTATATATGTTGCATATTTTAATACTAACCCCCCCCCCTTTTTTTTTTTTACAGCAAATTAGTTACATTTATACATTTTTGTCAGTATTCCCTTAGATCAGGCAAATATCACAGATTTGCCATGCTTACATATTTTCCCCATGATTGATTTTTATTCTTTGCTTATAATTTGTAAATCTAAAAGAATATTTTTCAAAATTTAATTTGTGCATGTATGTCTTCTGCTGTCATTCAGCAAGCCTGCAGTTTCACCAATGCTTAAACCTTTGAAGATTTTGTGTCCAGACCAGGTGCACTGACACCCATTGGCCTCACGAAACGGTGCCAAGAAGTCTGGAGCTGAAAAAGCCACCAGCCAATCAGAGCACACAGATTTATGAGTCAAAAGTTCAACTCTGGGTGGACAGCCATACAGGAGCCGAAGGCAGAGTGAGGTTTGAAAAAAAGGACAGAAAAAAAAAGATAAAGGACAAAAAAAAAAGGAAGATAAAAGGAAGTTAAAAATAGAGCAAATATGAAGAAACACAGTTAGTTACTGACTTCAGGGAGGAGAGTTCTCTGATGAGCCCACAGATCAGGTCTGTGCCATCCTCATTGCAGTCCGAGGAACTGAGATCTTCATCCTTCATCACCTCCTCACTAAAATGAAAAAGGGGGACAGTGAAAAGTTGATGTTGTACATGTTTGTAATAAAGCCTACATTTTTAGCAGAAAGGAATGAAAGGAAATTAAACAGGTTCATCTGATTATCTTGTGCTTGTTGTAATAATTCCGTGATTTTTTTTTTTTTAATGGCTGGAGTGCTTTCTTTCTCTCCTGCTCTTTCTACACTTAGCTCACTCTGACTATATATTTTCAGTTCTCGTGGAACTTAACCCTATTGCTGCCCTCCTTACGTCCAAACAATGGTGTTCAGCTGCGAGTCTGACACATAATCTACGCATCCAGATCCAAATGGGTCAGTGGTGTCCTGTGGCTGAGGGTCTTCAACACTCATAGCAGGAGGACAAGGGGCAGCTTCATCATTAGGACGACACTGTGTGCGACAAATCCAACATAAAATTCTTACAGTATTACACTCATAACTGCATTTGTA
>JANJYQ010129572.1:0-13076 GCA_024605255.1 Rastrelliger kanagurta | reverse complement strand
GAGAGAGAGAGAGAGAGAGAGAGAGAGAGAGAGAGAGAGAGAGAGAGAGAGAGAGGCATCAGACAGGAGGGCAGAGTCTGGTTCCGGGGTTCCCAAAGTGGGGTCTCGGGGCTGGGAGTTCCCCCTGAGAGGGGAGGAATAGATTCAGTTTGCTTCAGTAGAAATGTTGGGGAGATCAAATCGTCTAGACTGATTCAAAGCAGAGGTTTCACTCTCTCTCCCTACTGTTATCTCCCCACCTACAAGGTTAGAGATATATTGTATAAGTCATAACAAACTACAGAAATATCAGATGAGGTTTCTGAGAGAAAAAAAACAGGGTTGCCTGCATTTGTTTAGGGAAAAATTGGCAGTCAATCAGCATGTCACCCAATCACATGCAAAGAGACATTGTTGGAGATCTAGTGCAAAGATCTGACATGTGCACTCTGTATGAGCAGAAATACATATTTTCCTTAAGGTTTCTCATTTTGAGCACATTTAAAGTTTTCTGAAAGAATTGTGCACTGTTTTAGTTGGGAGCTGCCTCATCTCATCTTATAAAGTAAATATAAAGTATATTATTCTGTTTATTTTGAGAACAATCAGAAAATTAAAAATCTACTTTTTTCCAGAGGTATTTTTGGAATTATAAACTTTGATTTCTATTTTTGATGCATATTATTATTTATGCAAATGCTGAAATTACACTTAAAATGATATATCAACTAGAATAGAGGCAAAGATAATGCCACTGTTTTCTGGTCCTTGTGATTTTCAAGTTTGCACAAACTGATAAATACCAATGGAAATGTTTGAACGGTGGTGAATACACATTCCAGGGACGACTTAATGCTGGACTGCTCATGGAGTCATGTCAGGTGAGCATGCTGGCATGAGACCAAAATATAAAGCTTTAAGTTACAAAGATGAAGCACAAAGCTCAATTTGCGTGGCTTACAAAGTTTCATTATGTAATTCTTAAATTTACAGTTTGAACATCCCATGAAACCAGAATACACTTTGAAGAAAAAACAACAAAAAAACAAACATATCGTAATGCTGAAAAGTGTTAATTTTATGTAGCCTAAACCTCATTCACATGACCACAAAACAAAATAAAATAACAAAACATTTCCATTGATAAAAAAATTTAGTCAGATTTCTCAGAAGCTCTTCTGACAATAGTTACTAAGACTGATATTTATGTTTTTTTTTTATTAGTCACCCACTGTAAATATTACTAAATGAAAGTGAACAGAATGACGCTGAAATCCTAAGTGCCAACCTGCCATCTCCAAATGCCCAAGTGTGTACAGCAAGAGGATAATTGACCATTATTAGCTGGATGGAACATGTTCAGACTTAAGTCCTATTAGCACTCATCTCTGCAAATAATAATAATAATAATTTAAAAAAATGTTTTCTGACTGTCGAGACAAAAGTGGGGAGGGGGGGTATGCTGTATGAAAATTAGTGAGAGAAAGAGGAAGAAGGGAAGGTAGAATGAGGTATGAGAGAGGGAGAGAGAGAGAGAGAGAGAGAGAGAGAGAGAGAGAGAGAGAGAGAGGAGGGGGATGGTTGTGTCTGTGTGAAAGAAAAAAAGAGAGAGAGTTCAGTGGCCTTCTGCAGGCTGGTGTGTCTGAGATTCTGTTGGACTCTGATCTTGAGGTTTATTTAAGCTGAATTCCGTGGGCTCATCAGGACCGGGTTACAAAAATCCTCCTATAGAACTAGAAAGAATGTGCAGCGCATACAGTTCTGCATAAGGCACAAAGGCATGTCTTTAGAGGTGGGGGCAGGCATCAAAAGACAGGCAGAGGAGGGATTTCTTTAGAGGCTGGGGGCAAAGAAGGTATTTTGGAGCTCAATTCAATGCCAGGGAGAGCAGGGGAGGTGTACAGTTTTGTGGTAAAGGGTGCAACTTAGAAACTCCTGACACCTCCCCCTGTTATTGGAAGTTAATTATTCCCAGTTATTCTTCCTCTCTGAACCTTTCCTTTCCACTATTAGTTTTGTTCTTGAATAAATAACACAACTTTGTACAACTTTACTTACATTAATATAAATCACTGCAGGACTTTTTTTTCACATCAGCGTAAATAAATGTTTTCTGCTCATTCTGTCTGGCGGATTTTGACTACTTGCAACAGGCAGTGCATGAATTTAAATGAAGCATTTAACGTTAGATACTCTGGCTGAAAGGATTAACGGAATTTAAATGGACATTAAAAATAATTTAAAGCAGAGAACAGCAAATTACAGTGCTATCTAGTGTGTTTTCTCCACAAATGAGAGGGTGTTCTTGCAATGTTTCCTGCATATTTTTTTTATAATATAACAGCATTGTAACTCATGTAATAAAATCTGGTAATAAACTTGCGTGTATTATTAATATTTTTATTGTAAAAGAAACACCTGAAATGAAAAAAAATGCATATGATCAAATGAAAGTGGGCATTGAACGCAGATTTGATCAGTCCCTGTTGGATGGCAGTATTTGTCTCTAAGCCATCTCCATGACCTTCTTGATCCAGTCTACATAGACAGAGACACGAATGAAGATGTTGGGCTGCCCTGGGTGTCCACAGCGCCTCATGGGGATGATCACACCCTCGAGTACCCAGCAGTCCCTGTTCTGACACGCCAATGGGCCACCGTAGTCTCTCTGCAGACACACAGGAACAACACTCTGGAGTCATTATTTGTCTCTGTTATGACTGACTGTCACTGCTGAGGTTGGAAACATCTTGCAGTCACATCTTGTCCAGTCTACCTCCATTATCCAAATGGTGAATGTGTTTGATTTACAAGAACGTATAAATAGCTGTATGCTCTTTCCTAAAGTGATTTTCGTCATTAAAAGGTTTTCTGCAGCTTCAGTATTTGGAGTATTAATTTACAGCTTTTTACTGTTTTACTTTAGGTCACTAAAGGAATAGTTTGACACTTTGGGAAGCATACTTGTTCAATTTCTTAAGTTAAATGATAAGATTAATACCACTCTCGTATTTTTCTGTTCAATACAGAGCAGTTGGCTAGCATAGCTTAGCGTAAAGACAGGAAATTTGGGAAACAGGAAAAAACATTTAGAAAATCCATGCAAATATAAAGTATTTGCAGTACAAAATTCTTTCTCTCTGTTTCTGAGGACAGTGTATCATTGTTTAGCTACAATGGAAGGAACATAAGAAAAATATGGAAATTTGTATCAAAATGGCTGTAAATTAAATACATTACAAATTACAAACATACATTTGATTTGACCAGTTTGGACTGTTGAAATCTCACATCAGCTTTAGATTAAATAAAACAAAAGGGAAAACCACTTAAAAGTATGGGAACATTGCACATACTTTGAAAATGCAGTTAAGAGGATAATGGTCAGAATGAACATGAGGGATGATTACAGTAGGAAAAGACTGTCTCAATGCTCATTTGGGCACCAAACTATTGTTATTGTTATGACAGACTTGAAAAACTGTGAACTCATCCATTAAGATGTAAACAATATCAAGCTTAATATTAACCACGTTTACCAACTACTGTGTCACGGCTCTTGCCAATCAGATGTAATTGTCTGATTGACAAGTCCACTTCTGGCTGGGTACCTCTTGTTTCTCTAGTCACTGATTGAAGACAAAATGGACTTTTGCATGGACACCTACCTCACAGGCGCCTATGCCACCCTGGAAAGAGCTGGTACACATTTCATTCTCACGGACACGACCTCGGAAGTATTTGTTGCATTCCCTGTTACTAAGAACTGGTATTTGGGCCACGTTGAGGACAGTCTCATCTCCAGTGCCTTGAAATGCAGTGAGGAGAAGAAGGAATGAGTTAGCAGCTAATGTGTTTAGAGAAATGGAATAAAGAAAAGGGGAGTGGACAGATGTTGAATGATTCTGAAAATAGCTACGCCATCTGTTGCTCAAAAGCTTTTATAGCTCTCTCATTTAGATGCAACTTTAAAGGCATCATTTCAAGGGCAGAAACATGATGCTTGTTCTGTGGAACTCATCTATTATTAATTGTTGCAATGGAAGCATATTGTAGTAGCATAAAGCTCAGCATGTAGCAAATTCAGTATCAAGTTATGATCCAATATTATACTTGCCTCTTGTCTCACCCCATCCTGCGATCTCACAAGTCGTCCCCTCGGCTACAATGTACCGCTCAGGTGGGAGGCAGATCTGAGAGACACGCTCATTAAACTGGGCAGGACTAGAAAAAGGAGAGAAAATAAGAGAGAAATTGTTGATTTATTTGATTATATCTGTGGATTGCTGTGTGTGTATGTTGGAGACACTTGACAGCACACACTGTTCCAGTTGCAACATGACCAGCTGAGACTCGGAGGGTCCACAGACAATCTTTGTAAGGGCGATGGTTTGGACATCAGGGTCTCCTTCTTGTGGATCACGATACAGTGTTCCCATCATCGCTGAGTACCCCGGCAGGTCCACATAGCTGTGGAGGCATGCCGACAAAAAATATGGTAAATATATATAAGTGTGACACATTATATATCAGATTTCTCACGATGATGACTCATTACTGTTTTTTGTGAGATGCCCCCTATCAGGTAAATATATGATCACTTTTCAGTATTTTTATGTGTTATATTTGTACTTAGTTTAAATAATTTCCACTTTTAAAGGACTTTTTCTTTTAGCAAAATGAAAAACAAACAGGAGCAAACACTGGTACTCTTGGAGGGGGGGATTTTCAAAGAGGAATCAACGTACTTTCTTCAGTGGGCGTGATGTGGCATAAAAAGAAATTATTTGCAGGTACTCAAGTGGATGGGTAAAAATAAAAAGCTTTTAATAAATATGGGCTAATAAATTAAAAATACACTAACACATATGGGCTCATTGTGTTAGTGTATTTCATTGTGTGGCACCCTTCTCCAGGGTGCCACACAATGACACATAATGAATCTAACTCAGTAAGAAGTAATTTTAAAAAGTATTTTTATTTTTTTTTATCTTCAGTATTGTAAGGCAACACTGAGTTTAACTTTTTTTTTCATGAAGACATGCTTTTAAATTAGTTTTCTAACAAAAACTTTTGTACTTTTACTTAAGTAAGATTTTGAATGTAAGACTTTTACCTGTAATGTAATTTTTATTCTGCAGTATTACTACTTTTATTGAATTACCAGGCCTCAATATTTCCCCCTTCACTCCATCACTCCCCATCATCACCTTCATGCCCCAGTTTTTCAGATTGTAATTGTTGCAATGTCAATTGAGTATTTTTCTCAGAATTGACAACTGTCATTACAGGTTGAGTACTATTTCTGATTACCACCAAAAATAAATTAGTGAATTTTACCAGGAGGAGAAACACTGCTTGGTGCTGATCACCCATCTGGGGTTTACCAGGGATCCTCCACAGAAATGGTTTCCTTTCCTGCACACATGAGGTCAGAGGTCATTAGCAGCACAGCAGAGTGTATTTTGACTCTAAATTCTCTCAGACTAACCTGTCTCTGAGGCTCACAGTCCATGGCGAGTTCCCAGGTATCCCATTCACGATACGCAAGTGATGTGACCTCTGGGCACGGTCGTCTCTCTTCCCACATTCACTAAAAAACTCCACCTCCTCTGTGTTTGCAGAAAGGGGACATATTATTGTAAAAACACACACAGAGGCTTAATGTCACCTTGGAAATGTTGCTTCATATTCATTCAGAAACTAACCTACTGGTTCAGTGATGGGTGGTCTCTCTCCAGCTGTTTGAAAACACCAAGAAATAGATCAATCATTAAATTGCCTGTCAGACCAGGGCAGCTTTAGATGAATCGTTGCCACAGAGTTAATTTAAACTATTTTGAAACAAAGAAAGCAGAGTTGTGTACCACACTGTTTGATGGCACAGTAGTCAAACTCAGTTTTGGGGTCAGTGGTGTAACACCAGGGTCCATGCTGGTCTCCATCTGGGTTTCGACAAAAGTTCTCTGTCAGATTGGCCTCAGGATGTGTCCTTGGGTTTATTCTGGAAAAACACACTAATTTTTAAAAATGAAGGTGTGTCATATACGTCACATATGAATTGTGCATTTTGCTTTTGTGACTTCAAACACCTGCAGACTGTTTTACATAAACATTGATATCTCTTTGTAACTCTTAAATGATCATCATACTTGGTCCGGTGAGGTGTGTTCACATTCCATCTTTGGCAGGTGATGCCTTTACGTGTTTTGCGAACCATGCCTCGGTAGTTTTTTCCATTTTCATGGTAGCAATCTGAAGGAAAGGGGTAATGATAACAGTATTTTTTGACAAAATATATTTAAATTTGACCACTACATGGCTAATTAAATAAATTAGTAAAGGATTCTGTATTTCCCTGCCATAATTTGATTCCAGACATTTGTGAAAACAGCAGTGAAACCAAATTTCAACCATGTTGGAACTACAGATAAAAGCAAAACAGTTTATTAATGTGCACTAATTATGTTAAATACACCATTAAATACACAGTCAATAGTGTACAAGAGCAGGTCATTGAGTAAATAAAATGTGATAGACCCAAATGACCAAAAGAAAATTTTTGGTTCCCAGTTAAACTTTTCTGGTGGTTGTGTGAGGCTGTGGGTTTGAATTTCAAGGGACTTTTTAGTATTTCTCTCCTTATGTGAATATTCATACAATTTATCTTCATCTTTATCCATAGACACAGACAGTAACCTATTCAGTGAGGTATTGTTTTTGTTTTAGCTTGAGTTAGTGAGTTGTACCCTCAGCTTCGATGTCATCTGCGCAGCGTTTGATCTGTAAGCACAGAGCGGTCCTCATCTCTGGCACAGATGTGAAGCACCAGGGAGCCTCTGACCCATCTGGGTTGCGACAGTAGTTCTCCTCCAAACCCCTGCATGAAGCATAACACATTGTCAGCTTAAACAATGTCCGCTGACTCATCAATAATATTAATATTCATTTCATGTGTTTATTGTCACTCAGATTGCGTCCCACTTTTTAATGCAGTGTTGCTGACCATCTATCATTCTGTCAACTGTCAGCAGAGAAATAAGAAATTTCACTGCAATGACATCTCATCATTAATATTCATGTGTGAAGCAAATAGAGAACTTTTAAGTTAACAAGCTATGAGGGTATAAAATAACCCCAAAGTACTTTCATCTTTCAAACAGAGTATGACTGATACTGAGGTTTTGGGGCCAATACTAATATTATGACATAAAATAAGTCCAATATTGAAAACTGATAATCTTCAAAAAATAAATAAATAAATGAAATAAAATAAATATTGGGACATTTCAGTCAGATTCTTCTTTAAAACACACTCAGTTTCCTTTCCCTCCTTTATTATACCAACTTATACATACTTGCATTCATATGTTTTTGGATAGAAGGGATGCTCGTGAGGTTCTTGGGCGTCCCACCGCTGGCAGGGGATACCTGATGTTGTCTCATTGACTTTACCACGGTAGTCCTCCCCACGGCCACGGAAACAGTTGGTGGTGAAGCTGGAGCGCTGACGTTTCTCCACACGCACCTCAGCTGAGGGGAAGGTGGAAGCTGAAGAGGAAATAATAAAGTGTTTCAGGTCTCTTCTGGATGAAACAGAGGTGGTGAGGGTCTGCATATTTCTTTTTTGATCTACAGGATGATAATGAAAATTGATTTGGAGCAATGCTGTTGTTGTGTTTCACTAAATTCCAGCTACACCACACGATGGCGCTATGTTATAGATTTCCAGTGATCTCTGCTCTTTGTATATAACTTGCACAATTCATGTTGAAATTCTGGAGAAAACACTGATGGCCTGATTCAGTTTATTTTAATCGGAACGCTTTGAAGCTTAATGTTCAGGATTTAATTCTTTTTTGGCTTTTCTCAGTTACTGGAGTAATTGAGTAAAACCCAAAAACAAACTGAAATTAAATGAAAACTCAACTCAAGTTTACAAAGAAAGATAAAACAATGAAAAGCATTTTAATTAACCTTTAATAAACCTGGAAACTAAGAAAGAATGTAGGGCTTTAATCACAGACAACCATCTGCACATTTACTCCTTAATCGAAGAGAATCATTGGGGTAATTGTATAACATCCTATATTTTAGAAAGTAATTTGCCCAGACACCAAATAGGTTTTTGATTCTTGTAAATTTAATTACAGCCACTTAATTAGACTCCCCTCTACCACTGTGACTTCTAATATCACAGAAACTGATTCCATTTAGCTTGTGTTACCTCTGTTGTGCCGAAGGGAATAAATCCTCAAAACAAAATAAGCATAACAAACAAGAACATCTAATCCCACTAATTTCTCAATTGACACACAATGTCAGTTATTACTTATTATCAATATTTTTAATAGTGTTTCTATGATAGAAGTAACATCTTACGGCATTTGCTGATATCACAGCTCTCTCTCTCCACCTGTGGGTCTGTGGTGTAACACCAGGGCACCGGAGAGGCATCAGGATTACGGCAGTAGTTATCATCTAAACTCTTATCAGGATACCTGTGAAAGCATATGTCGGTTACAAAACAAAGGACATAAAGCTTACAAATCCTGCTTGATACTGATTCAACATACAAACAACACAAATACATATACACTTTTGTCAGCGTATTAACGTATGAGATAGTGCCATTAACATGTGAGATAGTGCAGTGTGAGTACTTTTCAGGCTGGTAAATGTGTTGGTGGGGGTACTGTTGATCCCATCTCTGACACTCTCTGCCAGTCACAGTGTGGTCAACCTGGCCTCTGTAGTCCTCACCGTTACATGTAATACATACCTCTGCAAACAAAACCACAAACATGCACTTCATTTTACAGTTCACTTGTTTTCTTGGAAAGAAACTGATTTGTAACTGCAGTTTTTTTGTTAAGGTTACCAGATAAGACATTTCAATGTCGTACTAATTAACTTCTAATTAGTACTAATTCAAAGTAAAAAATATTAAGTTCACATTCACGTTAATAACAACCATCTTTTACCAAGTATCCCCAAGTCCAAGTAAATATGTAAAGTTTATACACAATTCATTATGGAGAACAAAGTGTACAACAACTTAATAAATCTTGAGTCGCTGTTCTGCTCTGTTTTTTTTCTAGTGATAAAGACTGAATGAGTTCTTGTATAGGAATTTGTCTGAAAGTCAACACGTTTCCTATGATTCATATAATTAGGTTCAAATGACCCAATTCTTGCTGAGACATTACAGGACCTAGAAAATAAAATGCTACCCATCCATTACATGTATGTACTTCTCATACAGAATTGAAATGTGTACCATCTTTGCACTGGGGAATGTTGCAGCTTTCATAGCGTCGCTCTGGGTCGGTGGTGTAGCACCACGGTCCGATCCGGTCCCCATCTGGATTTCTGCAGTAGTTCAACTCCAGGCCATTAGTGGCTGTAGGAGTCCACCTGAGACACACAGAGAGTGTTAAAGTCAGTGATGAACTGTTGTGAGTCTCATACAGTCAGAAGAGTCAATTCAGATGAATAGTTTCAGACATTTTTTTAAAGTGACAAAATCAGTGATTAAAATGAATTCTCTTGTCAACTTACCGGTACACATCCACAACACTACTACAGTAACATAACACATGATGATCATAATATTTTATATTAGTAATAAAATAATCTACCTGACTGTAAAGAAAAGCAAGTTCTGTTATTAACAGAGGTACGCTTATTAAAGTGTAGTTTCAGGAGTGGGAACACACACCAGTCACAGCCGAGTAATCTGCTATATAAACGGAACTAACCCTCTCCTCAGTCTCTCGCTCTTGCATTTGCATCCCTCCCTCCCACCCTCTCTTTTGTCTTCCTGCCTTCTCTCCTTTAGGACACTGGGGGTTAATCGATGCCCGGACGACACCACGGACCTCCAGACTTCCCCACACCGCTTCAATAATCCATTCATCATTTCATTATTCATCATTGTACAATAAATCTTCTTAAACGTATCAGATTGGTTGGGTGTTCCTTGCTCATGATATCATTCAGTAGCTGTGATTAATATGATGAATATCTTATACTAATAATCAGGATGAAGAACAGAGAGATTTCTGTACTAGTATTAACTGATGTTGAAATGAATATTTCTGTCATGAAGGACTTGACCTGTGTGAAATTTCTGTAACTTTTTTCTAGCCTTCCTGTACAGTACCAGTTAAAAGTTGTCTGCTTTTTCCCCCCAAAACCATCTCAAGTGGGGTTAGATTGGATGATTTTAGAGGCCAGATCATCTGACTCCTCTCCTTTTTAGCCAAATAGTTTTTACAGAGCCTGTAAGTGTGTTTTGGGTCATTGCCCTGTTGAAAAACAAATGATTCTGATGACGACCACTAAACACAAATCAGATGAGAAGATGTGTTGCTGCAGAATGTCGTGGTAGCCATGCTGGTTAAGTGCACCTTGAATTCTGAATAAATTGCCAAGAGTGTCACCCAGCAGAGCCCCTTCACTACATCACAACCTCTCCTCCATGTTTCCTATCCATTCACCTCCTCTGTGTCTCACAAAGACAGCAGCTGGAACCAAAAATCTCAAATTTGGACTCATCAGTCTAAAATTCAGATTAGTCTGTTCTTTGTGTTTCTTGGTCCAAGTAATTCTCTTTTTCTGACTGGTCTCTCTCAGTCTTACTTTGCAGCAATTCACACTCAGTGTTTATAGGTGACAGTCGGAAGTGTCTCATAGTTGAACGCTCTGGTGTTGAGTGATATTTTCATGTCAGGCGTTAATTGACAATTTCTGAGGCTGGTATCTCTAATGAACTTATCCTCTGCAGCAGGTGTAACTCCTGGCTTTCCTTTCCTGGGGTTGTCCTCCTGATAGCTACTTTCATCATAGTGTTTGATGTTTTTTGCAACTGCACTTGAAGAAATGTTCTTGAAATTTTCCAGACTGACTGACCTTATGTCATGATGTTCATGTCTCTTGTACTTATATGAACAGTTCTTGCAATACAACAATGGAATAGGGTTATTTGCTGTATAGAAGCACTACCCAATATAATTGTCTCAAAGATATTCAAGAAGACAAGCACTTGTCTTCTTAAATATCTTTGCTGTTTATGAAAAGCATCCCAGGTGACAACCTCATGAAGCTGGTTGGGATACTGCCAAGAGTGTGCAAAGATGTTATCAAAGGTGGCTGCTTTGAGGACTCTAAATTATAAAACATGGGTTATGGTTTGTTTAACTCTTATTTGTTTTCTACATGATTCCACTTGTGTTATTTCATAATCTTCATATCTTCGAAATTGCTTTATAATGTAAATACAGTAAAAAAAAAAGAAAACCTTGAATGAATTAAGTGTGCCCAAACTTTTGACTAGTATTGTATGTGATTTGAGAAAAATGAGTCGCAGATATGCACATGTAGAAAATCAGTTACTGGTTAAAAATAACAAAATGATAAAATAACAAAGTGATAACAATATAATTTAGTGATATTTTATAACATTTATCTGCATTTGGAGCTGCAGTGTACACAGTTTTTTCTTGCTTTCACTGCATTTGGTTTACCCCCCATTTTGACCTCATTAAGTATAAAGTATTACTATCATAATGTATTATTATTGCTTAATTAAACACAGGAACTATACGCACTATGGACTGATGAGGACTTGTGTTACAACCTTTTTTCTGAGGCTGTTTTCCTTGTGTGTTTTTCACAGCCACCTCAACTGCCTGGTATTTCTAAATTCTGCAGTTTCTTAATTCTTTCTTTTTCTAGATCTCGTTTTTTTTCTTTTCAAGCAAGGATGAGAATAGCACAATTTTGATATAATCTAATTTTGTTTTGTGTATTTGCGTCTGTTTACTTGTTTTCAGTGTGAGATTATTTATGAACTTGTAAAGAGACAAAATCTAGTTCACTTATTGATGTGAACATCCTCACAAACATCTAAAGCTGAATAACTTCATATTAACAATTTTAATTCACCAGTCTGTTTAAACAATGAGTTGAAACTTTCTGATTCATCTGAAGCACTAAAACATCCACGTGTATTTATCAGAGTAACTGTCTCACCTGTGATCATGAGGAAACTTAGACCACCACTGCTGACAAGTGAGTCCACTCTTTGTGATGAAGACTTTCCCTCGGTAGTCCTCCCCCTTACCCACGATGCACTTCCTTACATAGACTGCATAATGAAAAGTGACCAATCAAACACCTCTAGCATTGATACATCAATCTCTGAAACATCACACAATGTGAGCACAATCAAGTCTTACCTTTCTTCTCATAAAGGTCACAGTTAACGTTTCTCTTCACCTCTGCATTGTTGCCATCCCTCACCCAGGGCAGATGTTTACAGGTGACAGTTGGACGTGTCTCATAGTTGAATGCTCTGGTGTTGAGTAATATTTTCATGTCAGAGATTTAATAAATATAATTCTTTATTTGTATAGCACCTTTCCTACAAGAAAATACAGCTTTTCAACAAAATTAGTAACTTTTTAATATTCACTGAAAACATTTTAAAGTTAAAAAGTTAGTGACTGGCCAGGAGATTCATTCCACGGCAGACTCAATGCTTTTACGCAGACTTGAACACAACCTAAATTCATGTAATGAATAAATAAATGTTTTAAATTGAAGGATCCATGTTGGGTGTGTTCTTTGTAGCCTACATATAACTACTTTGGAGGAAGGCCTTATAACATTTGGACCAATAGTAATTTTGCAGTGATAATGATTAAAATGCAAAAACCTGCAAACCTTAATTAATTACGGTATACTAAAAAAGAAAATGTCAATATCTACAATTCCATGGGCAAATTTTGACTCTTGAAAAATTGTTTTGCCAACTTTCAGTCTCATCAGTGAACACGTGACTCTTATCACAGCCTGGAAACCTAAATGTTTTTTTAAAAAAAAATGTATATACATGGAGATGATGCGCAGTGTTCACATATGGACAGTAAATTAAACTCTACTTTCTATTTGCATATCAATATATCATCAATTCAGGATGGCTGATGGTAATGGCCATGTGCTAGTTTGTTGAACAAATCTATATTTTTAGAGATGAAATTTGATGTAAAATAGTTTGCATACCTTAAAAACCAAATGTCCACATATGTGGA
>JANJYQ010129209.1:8748-21176 GCA_024605255.1 Rastrelliger kanagurta | reverse complement strand
AGGAAAAAAAAAATACTGAAGGACATTAACAATGTTTCTGTGCCTCCGTGCTCCCCCACAAAGTTCTTAGCAAACTCTATTAAAGGCCAAAAAAAACTTAACAACAAAGCAAACCCTATAAGAGTCAGAAAACTATGTGTCCTCTTGTTTATTATGACTCCAGGAATGTCAATAAGAGCATTTCTATACAGTAGGAGGGCTGAGGAGGCCAGTACGCAGACACAATGACCTTCTGCTATTCTCCTTGTTGATAATGACCCAGACACAGGCACACTGCCCATCAGCCAGACCTTCTAATGAAGCCAAACACTCTCTATCATCTGCTAATAACCTCCACGCGGCAGCAAGAGTCATGGACAGGCCAGCGTCTTCTGAATGCTAGGAGGGGAACAAAGCTCTGAGCGGACAGGAAGTAGTGGAAAGCATCCTGTTTATCGATCTGGGACTGTGCACTGCCTGATGGCACATGGTGGTAACTACATTCTTCTTCTTCAGTCCCAAACACACAAAGACAAAGACTACTGTAGAGAAGACAGAAAAAACATACACAGTGCAAAACATTTCACTCTAATAATCAATGCTTTTGGTATGCTCATTTGCTAGGCTCTTGGTTGCTGTGCTGCTACACACACTCTCTACACACGCGCACATACACACTTTCAGGGGTGGTATTTTTTTCAGAGATAGGGTTGGTAAACTCGTTACTCTTTTCTTAATTGGTATAGAAATTCCGTCCTGTTTTTCCTCTCAGCAACCCCTCCAGGGGAATGCTGATTAATTGTCCTCTTAAGTCCCCCTTCCACCCCCCCCACCTCCCTGCACATATACACATACGTTCTCCGTTAGAAGACTTCCACTCTGTAGACCCCCATCCACCATCAGTTTCATAGTTCTGTAAGAAAATGTTGTTCCTGCCATTCCTCTGGCTGTCTCTTGTTTTTACCCAGTTTTCACATCACTGGCTCAGTCTGACAATGTACCCATACAGCTGGTCTGAGAAGGCCTGAAGAGAGAATTTATCTTGTACCCTTCTCCTCCCAGCTTGCCCCATGTCCCTGCGGAGCTGCGGTTCCCTGACAAGCCTCTCCATTGCCTTGGAGAAGGCCTCCGCCGTGGGCTCACATAGAAACCCTGTCTCCCCATCTGCCACGCTCTCCAGGGGGCCCCCGGAGTTCACCGCGATAACAGGGCAGCAGCAGTACATGGCCTCCACAGGAACTATCCCAAAATGTTCTCTGCTCGGGGTGTATAGCACAGCAGCACTGTCCCGCAGCAGCGCCACCTTTAGTGAATCAGAGGGGGAACGCAAGAAAGTGACACAGTTGTCCAAGTGGAGCTGTGCTGCTAGCGCTTTCAGTTCAGCATAATGTTCAACATTCTCAGTTACGCGGTCATCGTAGCCCCCCGCTACCACCAGGTGAATGCCTGCTCGTTGGCCTGGAGGGAGGCTGCTCCTCAGAGCTGCCAGAGCCTCCAGAGCCAGGCCCAGATTCTTCTTTCGTTCATATCGGTTCAGAGAGAGAAACAGACAGGAGGTTCCCTCAGGGAGCAGTCCTTCCAGGCCTTGAGCTTCAGTAGATGGCTGGTCAAAGCTACGCATGTTGAGGGAGGGATAGAGGACGTCTGTCTGGACTCCTCTTAGACTATGAAAGGTCTCCCTGAAGACGCCCGCGGTGAACTGGCTGTTTACAAGAATCTAAGGGGAAGTAAAGAGAGATTAGTTCATAAGGATCTCACATATATCACAGGCGTCTGAATTCTCTATGAGTTGGGTGGCAGCCTGAGGTCCTTGATTTTCCTGAAGTCTAGACTGAAATCCAAATGTCATTTCATTTCTATCAGGGCCTTGAGCTTTTACAACAGCTTGCCTGTAGAGATCAAGCCCTATCACATTTTAAATAATCACTTTGATTTTTAAATAATCACTTTGGCAGTTTAAGTCAAAATAATATTTCCTATATTTTGATTCAATTCATTTCAATATAGGTTTAAACCATTGCTGGGTAGCGAGGTTGTCTTGAAGAGCCACATTTGAGTCAAAAAGTAATTTCACCTGTCTAGAGATGATAAGTCTAGACTGATGGGATAAGAATAATTCTGAGTAAATCAATTCTGTTTTTAAGGAGGACTGTTGAATTAATATCTAATTTGTTTGCCTGCAAACAATTTGAGATGACAAAAGATTATTAATTATAGGTTTCCGTGCACTGCTGCAACAGATTGATCCAAAGTATGTGGACAAAACAGAGACATTATTTGGGGAAGCTGCTTGTACCGGATGCCACATGCATAAATTGTATAAAGAATGTCAAAGTTTTAATTCCTGAACAGTGAAAATCCAAACATGATGTTCCTCTGTTTTTCTGAAAATTTTCAGAAAATAAAAAAAAAAAGCAATGTAAAAATCCTCATGGGACTGATTGCTCTGAACCAGCGGTGGTTATGAAACAAACACTAAACTTCAAAGACTGACGAGATGGATCCTTGTGTGAAGTCACTTCCTACTCCAACGGCCTTGCAAGATGCTATCCGCTGTTCAGCCAATCCACCAGTTCCTCTGCTGCTGCTGGGGGCTGGGACCAGAAGTGAGCAATTCTCCATTTACCCCCATGTTAATATGGTTTAGAGCTTTAAAAAGCATGTTTACAGTCTAGTACAATTTTTTTTGGTCTCTATTGATAGTTTCCTCTTCCATGAACACTGTACGGAGGGTGAATTCATTTGTACCACAACCGTTTAGTGTATTAAAGCTTAAAACTGTATGAGGTCTACCTGATATTATCAGATATATTGGTATTGTTGTAATGGCACATATGTGCTACATCACATAGCTTTGTCAGCAAGTGTGTGATAACCACATTTGAGGGATCATTGCAAAAAAATATGTTTATGCATATATTTTGTATAGATCATTGGCAGATATATCAATACCATAATTTTTTATTCCTAATATTGATATTGCCATTGATCCAATAGTCAGGCCCTACTTAGGATAATTTGTATTGATTAATTTTCTGTTTGTCTGTTATAAAGAATTCAAATGAGTAGTATTAAAATGTTTATTCTATGAATGTTCTAAGAGGATACACTATTGGGATCTTCTATTATGAGCTTATACCTTATATCTTATATCTATTCAGAAAATTGTTATTACTGTTTTAGCCACAAATTACTCCCCTGTCTGCAAACAATTGAGAAAGCTCTCTGCCTAAGACCACTAGACATTTTCTATCAGAAAATGTTTGATCATGCTCCACCTGAGCACATCACATCATAAGCACCTTTTGAAAATCACTTAGTTATTTTAGTTTACTTTAAACATGGTATTAATAAATATTTGGCATTGAACTAATAGAGAATTCTTTACCACTTTGGTATAAAAGTTTGTTTTTTCCCCCATTATGAATGAAATGAAACAAGCCAAGTGACAGTCTTGTTCTGTAATCAGAACACAGCAACATGTGTTATCAAGTCTACAACCCCAGAGCTTACATACCATATCAGCCATACCAGTGGTGCATTCCTCTAGCAAGTCGATGGGAGCACGGTAAAGCTTCTTCAGGGCTGATTTCCTCTGTGTCAGCAGCTGGTCAGGAAAGTGACAGTAGAACAAAACTTTCTTCCTATAGCGAGACAGTCTCAGCACTGGGATACACACGGATACCTGCGGAGGAATGCAAGGTGTAAAAACAAAGTTTGAATTTTTTGTAACCAATTTTTTATAAATTGCTTTTTTAGTAGACAGTGCACATGACACAAAAGGGGTTGAATGCACTCATGCAAACAACATGCATCAGTTTTTCATAAATGTAAACAACAGAAACAAAACAGCCCATACCCATTTACACTATATGACTATCCTGATGAAAAAAACACTATTAATAACACAGAAATACAAATCCAAACCAACAAACAGAAAAACAAATTGTGGCACCTTTTACGCATATGGTCAGAATACAACAGAAATATACACTAAATATAAAACAAACACTGTGTTGATCCCAAACAATGTACAGCAGGAATGACAGTTTTAAATTCCATTCATTCACCACTGTGTAAAGACTCATTGAGTCTTTGCAGGATCTAAAGGTTAACCACCTACTCAACAAGACAAGTATTTCACAAACATTATGTGGCCTATGATCTTAGTATGTGAGGCTTATTCCTATGTCACATTAATGATGTGTGAAACAGAAGAGTGGTATCAGTCTGTATTTGTGTGAAAGAATGTGAAAAGTAAGCAAAGGTGTGTCTACTTCACAGCATGGTATAGAAAAAGGGTGTGACAGGAAACAGAGACATAAAGACAGGCAGGTAACTGTTAACAACAAAGCCATTCTCTGAGTCTGAGTCAGTTACATCAAACAGAAACACAACTGAGGGACAATCAAACAAATAAGATTGTCAAATTCACCTGATCACAGAAGACGACGTCATACTCCACCCCGCTGAGAAAGACCAGGTATAGGGCCACATAAATCATCCTCAGGTAAGCACATAGGGCATGCAGGTAGCCAAACACACTGGTAGGCAGCCAGTCTCCCACACATACCTGTGAAAAAGCAGGACAAAATCAAATCATGCATGTATTCCTAATAGACACACATACTGATGTCCGTTTTCTTTGTATCTTCAAAGATAGTTTATGTGTACATTTTCACGCACCACAGGCAGGTCTGGATCCAGGGTCTCGGAGAAGCAGTGTGTTGGGTCGTAATGGGCCGTCCAGATTTGGACACTACACCCCTGAGACTTCAGAGTGACAGCAGCATCAACCACCAGACGCTCGGCTCCACCTATGCCCAAATCTGGATGGAGGAATACCACCCGTGCCATCCTGGAGACACAAACAGAGCTGAAATAAGTTCAAATTGCTTCTACAAAATATTTCTCAATTAAGAGAACAACAGTTTGAAAAACATTACCAACTCATAACCCATTATCAGTTACAGTATGTAAAGCTGCAACGATTAATCGATTAGTTATAGTAAAGTTAAAAATTAATCTTCATGTCATCATCATTTTTCATCATTTTTGAAAAATGAAAATACTTTGAGATGCAGCCTTAGTAGAATGATAAAGTAAAGTTACAGTTTAAATAACATCACAATTAGACATACAAGGCTTATTTTGTCTTTTTTCTTTATATCTATCTTCATTTTTTTCTTTTACTTCTTTCTTACCTAACTAATGAGTTTTCTTATGTGTACAGCACTTTGAATTATAGCATGAAATGTGCTCAACAAATAAATACCCAAACTTACATTCTCAAGATTGTTGAAGTTTAACTTACAACACTTAAACTTGTGTGACATACATCATCGATAAAATTACTTTTTAGAGGCATTAAAACTATTTCATCAACTTGATGGAAACACACAACTTCAAACAGACTAATGAATTCATTATTTTGATTCCACAATGAAAAACTTTTCATGGCAGCATTGTTGACAAACTTAAAGAAATTGTCCTTGTCTGGTTTGTAGTTTAATACATTTTTTCCTCTTAAAGTGTTTGTCATGTTTGTTTGACAGTGTGCCTACACCAGCATTGATCTCAGTTTCCCCAAATACTCCTAAAGCGTTGGGTTTTAACTAAGAAGTCAAACTGACAACCAGAAGACAAATTATACTTATCTTAGCTCGATACCTGTCTGCTTTAGTAAAGGTGAATGCATTTAGCTACAGTGACAGGATGATACATAATCACGTTATAATTACTAGAACAAACTACAACGCGTTGTGGATGAAGTTAGTAGGCAGCTGTGACTAAACTCTGCAACAGCATCATCGTACAATTCAATTAACTACACTTGTGTTTACCTTTGGATGTCTTATCCACCGTATCCAAGTTTTGAAACCTGTGATTATGCTCGTACAGCTACATGCAACGGCAGAATAGCTATCATGCAACCCTACCATTGAGACGCCATGTTGGCTCAACTCCTCCTCTCGTGTACCAGACAACGCGTGTTCCTGTTAGCGCCACAATGGTAGCAGTTTCCCCGCAGTAGGATAGACACGTCTCCTTGCGAGTCAAGGCAGAACTTTAAATTGCCTTTAAAATAAAGTATAAAATAATACTCCACTTAAATAAAATAATACTCAAATAATGTTTTTAAAATTAATTTTTGATAGTGTAATGAAAATATTATGCTAATATATGATTTTTCTTTAATTCTTTTGGTGTTGACTGCAATTAGGCGATCAGGCTTCCGCACGGTCTCCTGCATTGGTCCTGCGTTCTGCAGTCGTGTCCTTTTTAGACAAGCGTCATCTCTACTCAAGTGTTGACCACTTCACACACCGACAGCCTGCTGCTGCCCATTTGACGTGGACACCGGCTAGAAGAGAGGCTCAGGGATTCACCTCGCATCTGGATAAAGAAAAACAAAATGGTAAGAATCATCAGCTCTATCTAAAAATGTCCTATTAAAGCTGAAACCAGCCATGTTGGATTTATAGAGTCATCAGTAAGGTAACATGTTCCTGTGTGTTAGCATTCCTGCTAACTTTAGCTTGTCATTTGTGGACGTGGCTAGTTTTTAAAAAATCTAATCCTCCAAAATTAATATTTTAATTTGCGCAGCACTCAAGAATCAATTTATATACATGCATACGACTTTTGGTAGAGACACTACGTGGTACTGGAAGTTAAAAGCGATGAACTTACAATTAAGGCCTTCAGTGTCTGGCACACTATACAGTTAAGCTTTAAACATTAAGTTGGCTGTGTAGGTTAATAACGACAGCCTCTTTATCTCAGTGTTATAGATTAACTTAGTTTTAGTTGTTTTAATATTCGTGTGTGTGTTGGGGGGTGGGAGGAAGAGAGTCGCAGACAGAAGAAAAGAGGAGTAATGGATTTAAATACTGTGCACGTATGTTTTTTGTTTTTTAAATCTGCTCTTTCTTTCAGCCTGGACCAGCAGCAAGTGCAACCAATGTGGGGGCGTCTAGCCGTTCCCCCAGTAAGACAGTGGCTCCCCGTACAGCAGGCTCCACAGTCAGACAGAGGTACACATGCTGACAATCTGAACACTAAACTTTGGATTCTCTAAACTTTCCATAGGTGACACTGTTCACAGACTGGTGACAAAAAGAGACTGAGTGATTCAGTAACAGTGAAAATGAAAACCATGTTAAGGGTCTTGCATTCAACACATCCCAACACAGTTTTACACTTAGCTTTTTAAACATAAATAGGCATGGGACAAAAAAATGAATTATACTGGAAAAACAAAAATAGTGCAGCCCAAATCTGATATTTTCTCCAAAACACCACACACTGACCCTCCCCTCAGACAATTTGAATTCTGGTAACAAACAATAAAAAACAAAACAAATGCAGAACACTGCATTATGCTGAATATTCAAACCAGAAAGTTGTTAACTAATACAAGATAGGAAAATAAAGACAAAAGGAACCTAAACATAAAGTGCATGGTTAGATGGTGCTCTCCACCACTACTAACAAAAAACTAAATGAGAGGATATATTTTGTAAGAATGCTTCTCTGGAGTCAAAAGACTCTTTACCAAGAAGCACTGAAGCTGTTCTGTCAGCTTGTGGTGGGTTTAAACTTTGTTCAATTTCTCATAAGAATAATGGCCACTACGAAAAGGAAGTTATTGATTCAGTCCTTGCATTAAACATTAGAACATTGGAGAAACACTCTGCTTGTCCCCCCCCCAAAAAAATAAAAATAAATAAAAAATACCCCTTATATTGACCCCACCTCCACGTCATCACACTGAAGAATGATTGATGACTTTCAGATAGCCCTTCTCTACATTTCTGTGTGCCCTCCATAGATTAGAGCAGCAGATAGATGTTGTGCTCTGGGCTTAATCAGTGTGTAATCAGAGGCTTGCTGTTACCTCTCTCATTATTACTCATTATTACCCATTACTATCACCCTCTTCATTACCTCATTAACCTCTGTTTAATCTCATCACATGAGAGAGGCAGCCATGAAACATTCTGCTCTTCAATCACCGGATACTGTAGTTGCAGTTACAGTGTGAAGATAATAAGACAGATTTCTTTTTCCCTTCCTGGGATGTGTTCTAATGCTTCACTCAAAGTTTCTATTAAATTGGTTTAGGTGCTTCAGTTTGTAGAAAATAAAAAAATAAAAATAAATAATCTCTGACACAATTGGTTATGCTTCTTTGAATTGTCTATTGTTTTAGGTTCATTAACTTTTTCCTCGTTAAACTATATTGTAGGCAATTGCTGTTTTTTTTTTTGTTTTTTTTTTTTAATAAAGTTGTTTGTATTTCAGAAAGTAAAATTGCTAAAAAATAAAAGTTGCCACAGTAAGGTATTGATAATGACTGTTTAACAGAAATATTGTGTTTGTATAAATAGTGTTACTTGGCAGTGTCTACATATTCTTGTGTTTTGTGTGTGTTGCACAGGAAAGCCACCAGCAGTGGTACACGCAGTGGTGGCAGGACCACAGGATCGGCGGGTACAGGGGGCATGTGGCGCTTCTACACCGAAGACTCACCAGGCCTCAAAGTGTAAGTGTAGTTTATAAAAGCAGCCCTGTCAAGCTGTTTTACACACACAGACACACTCCTGAACACATGAAAATGCATACTCACCGGTAAATATAAACACATTTAGCCTTTGACATTTAAACTTGCATCATCTCACAAATAAACACTTAATTCTCAGGATTTCCGACAGTTTATCACACCATTAGTGTTGTTTATGAGGTAGATTGGGGAGGAATGTTTAAAGGCAGGAAATTAGGCAGACGTGCTTTTGTGGTCCAACAAATAATCTCTGCTTGATTTGAGTGTGTGTCTTTGCGTGCATGTGTTTAAAAAAAGTTTCAATCTCAGAAACTTCTATTCTGCTACAACCCTCACCCCCACCACCCCAATATTAGAGAAAGCGTCCTGTCTACTGGCCGTAGCCGGCCATGGTTGATCGATGGTGCTGTGGTGGTTATTGAGTGCGTCTCTCCAGTCGAAGGAGGGCAGACTTGCTATACAGTGCTGTATATTGAGTGCGTGTTTGTTCCTGTGTTAGACACCGGCCTCAAAGCTTCATTAAAGGATCCACTCTGAAAGGTCAACTCAATTACAGCCTTCTGACAGGAAGAGGAGGGGGCAGCAGAGGAGATGGTTGGCATGGCAATGCTGCTACTTAGCGATTCGTCCCCCCACCCTATACAGTCCCTCCTTGAGCGATGAGAGCCCCTCCTAGTTTCTGAAGCTAATCAATAAAATCAGCCACTCTAAGACTCTTGCTCTGGTTGGGGTTACAGCAAATGATGGGATTTTGTATGTGTGTGGATTTTTTTGGATGTTAATCAGTGTCTCTTTTTGTGACAGCGGCCCAGTGCCAGTGCTGGTGATGAGTTTGCTCTTCATTGCTTCGGTCTTCATGCTGCACATCTGGGGGAAGTACACTCGTTCTTAAGCCACACCTGATGACTTCTGAACCTGCACCNGTCCCCCCTTCCACATCACTACAACACACAAACTGGATCTTTTAGAGCTCTGTTCCTTACGTGATGTTCATCCGTACTGACGTTGGTTATCCACCTTTTTGCTTTTGCCCACCCTGTCTTTTTAAGATCTGGGCCCGTATTTATCAAGCTTCTTAGAGTGCCATTTTACTCTTAAGTGCCTACTCTTAAACTTAAGAATAAAAGCTATTTATCAACTTAAGTCTACAAATCACTCCTACTCCCCCAGATATTTAAGAGACCTCCAGAGGTTCTTAAGTGGTTTGGAGTTACCAGTAGGGGCAGCCCTGAGGCAATAGAGCTCTTTCCTCGACTAACTCCACTAAGTCCATTTAACTATTCACTGAAATATTTCTAATATTTCTGGGCAAGATCACACAGTAACAGAGTGATTAATGATCCAAATTTTAACATCAACATGTAATTTTGTGTGTGACTAGATGAACTTAATGAATAATTAAGACTTAAATGACTCTGAAGCCAAATTTGGTCGGTAACAGTTACAACAAATTAACCATCTTAACTATGAAACTCAACATCATCAAACATGCAGTTCACACAATATAACATTTTAAACTCATATGAAATGTTTTATACTTGTTTTCTATCATATGACTAAAGATCGTATGTCCATAACATTTGTTTGTTCCAAACAAACTCTGAAGTCGGTACATAGATTCTAGTGTTATCGTAATGAAAGAAAAACACAATTTTCATCATAGATTAACAACAAATACAGTTGAAGGTATTAACTGAGTTCCTACAAAGTGTAAACATCATTATGAATGTAACGTTTGATCTGGAGCACATAAAAACTAAATACTTTAACTAACTAATGATCATACTGGATGTTTTGTAGAGTTGTGTCAAGTTTGATTTTTCAGCTTGGATGCTTATGTGCATGATCCTAGATGAGGGATTCTCTTTGATTGGTCATTTCCATGGACACCGATGTGACGTCACCTAAAATTCCATTTATGGCACATAGTACTGTCGTAATTCAGTTCTGAGAGTGACACTTAAGATTCAGTCCTACACTTCGCTGAAAGTGTAAGTAAGACCTTTGAGAACTAACTTAAGTGCAGTTTTCAGCGAAGAATTTTTTTACTCCTAAGCCTTAGCAGGGTTCTTGGGAGTAATCCTAAGAAGCTTGATAAATACGGGCCCTGATGCAGGAAAGGGGGAGGAGGTTGAGGCAATGTCTGTGTGCGTGTGCACATCTGTGGCTCTCCCTCCAAGCAGAAGCAGCATACGTTCACCTCACTGCTGGCTCAAGGTTCAGTGCGGTGCTCAAGGACATTGTTGTTTTCAGGCCCCCAGCAAACATTTCTCCTTATTGCCTGAATTGCATTCTTTTTTTCTTTTTTTTTTTTTGTTAACGGCATTTGTACAAAATATAATTGTAATATTGTACAATAAAAAGAGTAAAATCCAATATGTGTGTGTATGTCCCTTTTGAAATCTCCTTCATTTTCAGTAAGTAATGACCATGTTGTTTTTAGACATTTCAAGTTGAACCGGTCTTTTTTGTGTGTGTGTTCAAATGTTTGTCAGTTGAATGAGAATAATTGTACATGTATTATGTAGGTGCGGTAACACCCACGCACTTATTCTAAGCCACAAAATTTAACCAGGACAGTGTTTCAATACTATTCAGATCCTTGTCAGGGTAAAAAGGATAAAAGCATTTTCCTGATTTTATAGTTTGGAGTAAGTGTTCACATATTTTTCACTCACATGCTTCGTGAAAAGTGAGGTAGTGGAGTGTTAGTGTATCAGGATTACTAGTTTTGACACACATTGTATTTTCAATGGTCAGTTTCTTGAAGATTACTGAGCTGTCCATGAGGGTAAAAACAAATGGCAACTCTTAAGGTTGCAGCCATAAATCATTCATTAATCCTCAGTTTTTAAAATGCACTCAATGACCAGGAATGATACCAAAGAGTTGGCCACAACATTAGACTAATGTAAACATGTCATACTATGTCTCTGCATGTTGGGCTCAACAAGATTACACAGCACACACACATAAATAGTATCTTATCTGGATGTGCAGAAAAGCCCAGACTTGTCTATGCGTATAGTATCTATACCAGCTAATTTGACTAGCTGAAAGCTTTTCAGCATGCATACCTTTGTGGGGTTCAGAGGGAAGAGTGTGCCTCAGGGTTTTGCCATCTCTGAAACCTTTTTTCCTCCTGCGTGGCAGACAGTTTTTGAAAAGTAACTCCACAGTGTCCGAGTAACACCAGGCACACACAGTATCAGAAAGTATGATTTTGTCTGATAACCAAATATTGAATCTATATAACAGAACTTCAACAGGTTTTAAGAAAGCACTATGTTCGTTTTTTGTTTAAATAAGAATCAAATGTGCCAGAAATATTAATTGTAATTTGGCCAATAAAATGAATAATGTTAATTTTTAGGCTTTAATCTATCATCACTCACAAAAGTGCCTTGTGAAATTTGCCCAGGTGTTTTTCTGTCTTTGCCTGAGGGGGGCACTGCAGACTATTTTCTGAATATCACTGGCTCAAAAGAGCTTAAGAAATGAACCTCTCATCAACTGAGGTATGAAGGTGTGTGGAGACTACCTGCTTAAGTAATTATATCAATATGTGGTGTGACATGTTTATATAATCATTCTCCTATAATGATATCATGATAAACTGGTTGATACTCTTGTTTTGTAACGACACTGATGTGTGTTCAACTCATGTTGAACTCATTTTCTTTTTAAAGAAAGCCACTATGATAAAAATAAACTATGAAAAACGTTCAGTTAAACAGGAAACTTTAAAAGAATAAAAGATAGTGTTCAGTATGTTGACCACTGCTGTGAGCTGCACATTTTGTAGTTGTAAAAGTAGTTCAGGCCGAACCTGCATCACCAGGTTATCAGTGTTGAATATGAAACCACCAGCTGTCGTGGCTTG
>JANJYQ010129114.1:12369-30302 GCA_024605255.1 Rastrelliger kanagurta | reverse complement strand
TGTGTTTATTTAATTTCACTTATATGTCTCTTTAGATATCGATGAGTGTGGTACAGAGCTGGCTCGTTGTCCCTCTAACACCTATTGTCACAACACAGATGGATCATATGAATGCAGAGGTATGCTCTGTGGTTGCTGTTTAAATCCCTGGTTTCAGCATAGTGTACTTTACTTGTGAGATTTGTTGATTTTCTGCAGCTGTTATAAAAAATGGCATGTTTTAAGATACATTTATTTAATCTGACTTGATTTAAAACTATCTTATTTTAATAAGGTGTTTTTAATTGGGGAAATTAAATTAAAACTCCACTGTATTTCATCATGAAATATGAATGTATATCTTTGTAATAATTTTTGTTGGGGTATGATTAAATAATGTTTTCCATTGTATGACGTTGGAATAGCATTGAATGGCAAATTTAATAAATAATGTTAACATGCTGCTCTTGTTGTATGCAGGCTGTGACCAGGCATGTGTGGGCTGTATGGGTAGTGGTCCTGCCCGCTGTAAGAAATGCGCACGTGGCTACAGATTGAAAGGATCCAAATGTCTTGGTAAGATATATCATACTTATGGAAAATTTGTTAAATATTTTATATAATAATATGTTAAATTTCTGTACCTGAGACTGTATTTACTTTCCTTTCTCCCACAGATGTCGATGAATGTAGTGAACGTGCAATTGCATGCCCAGGACTCAATGAGGCCTGTATCAATGAGGTGGGCTCTTTCCACTGTGACTGTGCTGATGGCTTCATCAGAAGAGACAGCATTTGTGTTGAGAACAAGCCTCCTAGTACGTAGTGGTGGTAACAATTATACAAATAAATATATTATTGACTGCTCCTAAGATCTGTCAGTTAAGTTTTTTTTTTATTTACTTCCTCAGCTGGTCCGGAGAAGGGACTGTTTGATGACATGACAGATGATGAGGTCCTTGTACTACAGCAGATGTTCTTTGGCGTCGTCATCTGTGCCCTGGCTACGCTTGCTGCTAAAGGGGACATGGTTTTTACTGCTATTTTTATCGGAGGTGTGGCTGCTATGGCTGGATACTGGCTGACAGAGAAGGGAGACTACATGCTCGATGGATTCCTGAAGGGACGCTAGGCTGGCCGAGTCCTAGATTTGAGAAAGAACCTTGGGATACCACTATGGGTGAATAAGATTCAACTAGGGCAGGAAACCGTCCCTACAATGCTAGCCTTTCAGGGATTTATTTAGGGTTGGGGAGTTACTTGAAAGCGCTGTGGTTCATTTCATGTCCATGAAAAGGATAATGCAGGAAAAAGTGAGAACTTGAAGGCTATGAAGCCATGAATCTTGAAAAGGAAATGACAAAGCTACACTGCACTGATTTAAAGGAACTGATTCCCCTACCTCAACTTTGTTGGGATCAAGGGCGAAAGGAAGACAACTACTGATTGTTAAAATCTATTATGCATTTGGATGTTTCACCTGGCCTCGATGTTGCTCATGAAATTATGTTGTCCATGCACACAATCAAAACCTTGTCATCATGTCCATCATTTTCTCATTGTCTCAATGCTGTGAAGCAGAGATTTTCCTATAAGATGCAACACTATAGCTTCTTGTTATGGGCACGGGGTTAGATATGGCAATTTCCCCAATCACCCCAAAAAGAAAGCTCATCGAAACTCTGGGATATTTTCATGATGAACCACTGGTTATTTATGTTCACTGAATGACTTTTTACCTCCTTATTTACTGAATGATACTTTTTAGTAATAATGCATGAGAATAGGATTTGGAATGAAAGGTACCACACTGTATGTATTAATTTATTGTCTTACTTTGGCATGGAAGACAGACTTAGCAGCTGTAGGATCAGCACCATCACAGCTATAAACCACTTCTGTGTGAGGGAATGTGCTTAGGTAGTACCAGCTCCAGTTTGGATGATGCAAGCCATTTTTTGTTGCCTTTAATTTATTTTTAAAGCAATATTTATTAGGAAAAAGTTATGTCATACTTTGCTCTTGAAATTTCCTGTGTATTTTGGTGTGCATTTTCAATGCAGTTTTTTTTGTATCTGTTCAACTGTAATTCTATCAGATATAGTAGCATCACTTCTTACCCATCCATTTAATTTCTTTGGTTTTATTAGTGTGGAAAGTTGTCCACAGTCATTCTTTATAGATGTTTGCTTTACAATAAAAATGTCTGACACTCCATGTGTCTTAAATAATGTTGTACATTTAATTTTTTCCGCTACTTTTTCTTTGCTTCATTTACTGGAACAGCAACACATTCTAGCTTGTATAATTACTTTGTACAATTTCATGTTGTATCATAATTTATGGGACACACAAGAGGTCAGTGACTTGGAGAAACACTTTACTGAATTGAAATACACAGCTGTAAATAAATGAACCTACATGATTAAAATGGAAAAACATAAAAATGCTTGAGAGCTTTAGAACACAAAAACATCTCTGAATTTCTTCACAACACTAATTACATGTCCTAACTATGCATTGCATGATGAGTGCAATGAGGCTGGAATCCGTAGTTGTCACTCTGGATGTTAAGGTTCAACCTATTTCAGCGTTCCACTCCAATTGATGGGGTTGAGGCGCAGCAGCTCTCTCTCCTTCATGGCCTCCTGGGACCGTGTTAGTGCTCTGTCCCTCCAGCTCTGCTCCATTAGCTACACACATACACACACAACCCCCATCCCCACAGATGCACGCACACAGCAGAGACAGACATAGAAAAACCTCAAACACTCCCTACTGTTGCTATTGCTGTAACCTGAGAACTATTTCAGGGCACTATTGTAGAGCATTATCAACACAAAAGCATTACAGTAGAAGTGGATATATAATGTATGTGTTGGACTGCACCTTCTTGTTTTCATCTCTGTATGCTGACATTGCTTTGATGTGTTGGATCCTTTGCTCTCTTTCACTGGACAGGGCAAGGCGGTCCACTTCACGTGCATACTCTGCCTCCTTCACTTTACTTGCCAGCTGTTGCCTTAGTGCAACACGTTTCTCCTCTATTTGCCTCTTTAACTGGTCGCGCAACTCGTTCCTACAACAAAGAGGGATTTCTTTTTGTCTCAAAAAATTAAAGTATTTATGCAGTATGTGATGCAATCATTTGAATATTAGAGGAAAAAAACAAAATACTCATCAGTACCTGTATTCTTCTCTCTCACTGCTTGTTCCATAAAACGGTTTCCGCCAGAACTGATGGCACCTGGTGCATCAACCAACGTGTCAGTGACTTTGAAAGGAAATATGCCTATTCTCTGTTAAAATCTCTTACATTAAGGAACTGATAGATTGCTACAACCTGTAATGTTCTCTCCTCTGCAAGATCAGTGTCCTCTGGTGGTTATGGTGGTGAACAGCTGGAGTCTCCAGACTGATGGTGCGTTTATGGACCAATGGTGGATGTAAAGGGTTAAGTCTTGGAATACTCTGGGAATTAGATTTACAGAGTTTTTTTTTTTTTAACTTTATATTTACTTCAAAGCAAACAGTCAGAACTGTTAGTAAATCTCTGCTCACCTGATTGCTTTTCCACAGCTGAGCAGACTCTGAGATGAGAGGAAAAGTCATGGGAGTGACAACCAGGCAGCGACTCTGTCGGGCAGGAAGTGTGTTGTGAGAAATACACACTGGTGTGGCAGCTGCAGAAATAGCTGCTGTTGTAATTAAGATTGAAATAAAAAAGAATCACAGCACATGTTTAACACGTTTATTGGTAAACACATGAAGAGATAAATGTTTTTTTAAAAGTTTGTTTTTTCTTACGGAGTCTCATTTTGTAGTTCAGCCTCGTCCTCTCTGTTCTCCCACCAGATAAGTGCAGTCTTTGTTGGATGAAACTCTTCACAATGTAAACATCAACCACTTCACAATCAATTTTTCTAGTAAAAGCTGCAACCCTATTAGCAGTTAATCATTAAATAACTGCAAATGTAAATATTGAAAATTACTGTGCTGGTTCTAGTTAGAGATTAAAGCCTGACATGCCTGTACATTCACTGAGTGTTTTGCGGTGGCAACAGTTGCCTTGGGAATCAGGTTACCTCCCACCAAAGCGTGGCTTGTAAAGCAATGCATCAGTGCACTCAAAAAGAAATATTATTAGTCTATTACAAAGGACCAACCAGATGCTGTCAGAAGATGTCTTCGGATCTGGATACAGGGATAGAACAAGAGAGAAGACTGACTAAATAATGCAAAGATGAATCTTATAATCTTTTAAATTAGCTAAAACATTTTATTTGACCATGAGTTCAACTTTCTTAAGAACATTAACACTGATGAATATAAAAACAACTGAGACAACCTTGAAAGTTAATCATAATACTAATATTGTTGGGACTGAAAAGATTCTGTGACATAAATAATTCTCTTGTCTGCACTCTTAACACATGCTCCTCCAAGTCCTTCATACTTTGTGTTGTTTCAGATTCCAAGTGTCTCATGATTCTCCCAAAGCCAGGCGTGGTATTTATTTAACATATGATCTTCAGGTGTCACCTTTTACATAAAACCAAAAAATGAAAATAGATTTGGTATTAGTGAATGTATTTTATGTAATCCACTGAAAGTCATCTAAAATTAGCATTGGATTTACCTGTCTCCATTCTCCCACACAGAAGATCCTGTAGGAGTCATTGCCATACTTCCCAATACCATGCAACTCAATGGGGTAGCGCCATTGTTTCGTTAGATACTCATCTACATAGAAGAAAGTTAACTTTTAAGTTTTTTCTGACCACTTATGAAGACTGTGCTGATTACAACCATGCAAATCACAACTGGGATTGTAGTTGCTGTGCACAGATATAGTCCATCACCAACAGAGCACAATCACATTCACCTGAGAAGCGGATGAGTATTTTGGCTCTGAGCTCATACAGGCCCAGTGGCTTCATGAGTTCAGACATCGGCTTCCAGTCGGCCTCCCGGGTCACCTCTGCAGACGGATAACGCTCAAAGAATTGCCAAAGAACTGGAATGGCCATCTTTCCTGGAGTATTTAAAAATATAAATGTAATGCTAGATTTGGGAACTGGTTAGTACAATATCCTGTGTGTTACAAGGCATATATGTTGGATCTTACCACTTGTCTTGTTCAGAAAAATGGTAGCAACCAAGAGTTTCCAGGGGTCATGGAAAAGGGTTTCCTGTACAAGGGTGAAGGGAGAACGAGGTGGTGTCCACTTCTTGAAGGCCTTCCTTCTGGGTGGACTAAGACCTATGTACACATGACTCAACTTCATAAATGCTATGGTATCTTATATTTATATACAGTTTTTTTAATTATTGCATTAAATTAACAATTGAAACATTACCATCTGTGAGAGGTTTCCTGCTGAAATAAGGGCTTTTTTTCCGTTTGTCTTCTGAGCTTTTGGACTCTAGACAGACAAGAAACATGAATGCATATAAATGTATGATGAATATTGAAGGTCTATGAATCCATACAATACCTTACAGTATATATAAAAGAGAAATATATGCATTTATGGAGATGTAGTTGGTGTTTAATTTGACTACTTGGTGAGACTTCAAATGGGAAGTAATAACCAATATCTACCACACACTACAGATAAATCATACTTAATTTTTTTGTCCATGTCTGAAGCTATGTGACTGTTGCAAATATATGTTCAATGCCGTTAAAGAAGTGCTCAACTATTACATTTAAATAAGATCCCAAGGTAGTCCTTCTAGGTGTAATTCCGCATGGCTTTAACAAATCCGACTAGCTGTTTCCATCAAGCATATTACAGCTAAGGTGGTTGAAACTTAATCCTGTCTCATACAAATTATGGATTTAAAAAAAATAACTTTGGATTTGTATGTGGAGCAAATCACGTATGCAATAAGGCTCTGAAAGCCTTTAAAGAGATGGAGTATGGCAATGTCCCTAGTGAAGTATAGGTTCACATTTTTTGAAGTTTTCAAGTCAAAAAAATGTGGATACACTTTCTTATTTAAGAGAATAGGAAGGTGTGACCAAACATGGGAATGGTGCTGTACATAGAAACAGTTCTTATTTGCTGTTATGTGATGTTGAAAGGGTTCCTTCATAATATATTTCCAATGGAAACTCTTATGCACAGCAATATTTTACAAGGTTTGTTTTAAGTTAATAAGTCTGAGATTTCCAAAGTTACATTTCTATTAATGCAGAATTCCATCTTTATGTTCACTCAAGCAGAATTAATGCAATGTGCTTAGACTAAAAAGATAGATTTGAGAAAGTGTGAAACTATCCTTTAATGATAAAGATATTTAAGATATCTTTCCCATAACCCTCTTCACATGCATCATATTTTGTAATACCTGACACTCCTTCCTCAGGCAGCTACATACATATCATGCACATACAGAGCTGCATGACCTAAAATGTGATCAGATTTCCATCCAAGTCCTAAAACTAGAAAGAAACATCACTTAAACAAATTAGTTGAAAAATTTAGACTCGTTTATTTATTGAGGGAAATTATCCAATGCTGTGCAAGTCAAAATTATGTAAACTCACAAGATTATTAATTAATTTTGGAGGAGAAATTAAGAGTTGGATGTTTAAACTATGGGGTAACAATCAAGTATCAGTCTGTGAAGCCTTCATTTATTCAAAGATGAGAAATTTGGCTCTAAGCTTTACAACACAAGATAGTAGATAGTAGTCATGGATTGAATAAGGAGATTTATGACAACCTTAGAAAACAGTTGCTGGTACTCACTGGGTTGGGATGGAAAGACATCCAACACCAGTGTGAGGCTCACCAGCAGTAGTTGGACAACAAAGATCACACAAAGAGCAATCCATGTAATGGTGTGGGAGGTCTCTAGCTTACCATCTAAGGAACTAAGGGTCTTTATTGCTTCAATGTTCATGAGTGGTGTATATAAAATTGCAATGAGAAAACCAAAAAAGGAACACTGCTGCTGTCTAGAGATTATACGCATAAGCCAAAAGGCGACTGGAAAAATGTTCTGTGGACAGTTGAGACCAAAATCAAACTTTCTGGCTTGAATGAAAAGCATTTTGTTTGGTAATGAGCAAACACTGCATTCCAACATAAGAACCTCATCCCATCTGTGATACATTGTGGCAATAATATCATGGTTTAGGCCTGCTATGCTGCATCTGGACCAGGATGGCCTGCAATCACTGACAAGAGCTTTGAGTTGTGAGTTATACAGTACCTGTAAATTCTATGGAAAATGTCAAGGTATCCCTATTTGAACTGATGCTCAACAGAAAATTATGATGATCACACCAGTTACTGAAAGCAAGGGTTCACTTATCTGTGGCTTGAGACTGAAAAAGACTGAAGATGATGCAATATTTTTTTAAATTAATTAATAAATTGAATGTTTTTGTCTCATTTGTTAAAATGGGTTCCATTTATCTAGTTGTAGGACTTTTTCTTTTGTGTTCTTTATGTTGCTTAAACTATTCAGTTCGATTGAGGTTTATATATACAGTATATATATATATATATATTGCTGAAAAAATGGGTAACTGAATGTAACACTGAAATTGCACTGCACTGATTTCAGCTACACATGATGAAAAAAGAACAGAACAAAAAGGGTAGATACAGATAAAACCAACTTCAGCTGCTGCTTTGACAGTTTTGAGACAGCGTCTATCATACTTACTATTCTGGGATTCTTTCACCGCTACACAGTTCTCACCAGTCATATCTGGTAATAACACCTCCTCTTCCACATCCTGGTGACTGTCAGCATCAGCCTCCATTTCAGAATTAGGCTTGGTGTCACCTTTGCTGTGAATCTGTATCTCATCTGCACCTCGTTCCTCCTCACCTTCATTCTCACTCTCAGTAGCAGATTCGATATTGAGAGTTGGGACTGAAGGCTGTGAGTCTGTCTGTGTGTCCACGTGAACATTGGTGTTTAGTTGTTTCATGGAAGGAGCCAGTCTGAGAAGCTTTTCCCTCAGCAGTCCCATCCTCTGAGGGCTACTCCGCTGTTTGACATCAGCCGCCGGGGCTGAAGGTGCAGCTTGCGTGCAATACTTGACAGTCTCATGATTTTTGTCACCACACATTTCTAGTAAATGTGTGAACTCTTCTTTTACTGTATCATCATTAACAGGATTAGGATCTTCTGCATTCTTTACTTTTTCCTCTATATTCCTAAGGGATGGAGAGGCTATTTTAGATTTATTTGGAGGTGGAACCAGTATTTCAGTTTGTGCTTTTTCTTTTGTGTCCTGCTGTCCATCTGTATCTGCATGTTTTTTCTTTCTGCTCTTTTTCGTTTGCAAGGGGAGAAACTGTGGTGAGGTGATAACATCGCCTTTGACTGTGGTGAAATTGAAGAGACTTATGTCTATGTTCAAATCTCCATTTTTTAGGAGGAAATCTTGCAGGGATGCTCTTGACCGGAACCTCTGCCCTTGAGGACTTAAAGAACAGAAAAATTAATTAGACATTGACCTAACTGCATCTGCAAAACTTTTAGTCATGATGCAGATTACATACAGAGAGGAACACAAAAAATGAGTCACCTTGTAATGTACACATCCAGTTTGCCTGCTGTCTTGCCTGCTTTCCGCTGCCTCACCTCTCTGATCCAACCTGGGGGCATCCTGGAAGTGTGGCCCGAATTATCTGTGTCACTGTGACATTGGTTATTTATATCTCCTCTGGTGTCCAGCTGAAAATCACAGCTGTTGGAATGCATTTCGAGAAATGCATTGTTTTTGTTACTGAGCCCGGTCGAAGCAGAGGTGGATTCTGAGGTGGTGGGGTCTGTGTTGAAGCTGACTGATGTCTTCAGCTCACTGTCCAGCAGTTGACTTCCCCCTTCCACTTCAGCAGCCATTCAAGGTCTATCTCATGTTAACCTTAAACCTATGATTACAACAACATACAGGACATATGTTCTCAATTGTAACAAGTAATTTGTAACCTATTACATGTCCAAATAAAATTCCCAACGATGGCAGCAAGTTTGATAATTACATGATAAATAGCAAAGTAGTGACAGGAATAATAATAATTTTCTGTTTGTGGACATACCTGGATACTTATCGTCATTTACCTCCTCTCTTTCCTACTGGAATGTAGGACAAAAATATGAGGATTGATGTTCTTTTCTACCGTCAACATTTAAGCCTGGTTCCTCTCTCTTTCCCTCGCGTTTCCAAACAGGAAGTAGCGTGTAGATCCGAGCATGCGCAGTCAGAACGAACCATTAAACGGGAGCTTAGTATGAAAACCCGAACAACTACAACCTGTTGATAGAGAAAAACACAATAGTCCTATTTGCTGCAAAAAGCGTGGAAATGAGAGCCGTCCTAGCATGGAAAGAGACTATTCGTGATCAATGGTGAGACTGCATGTTTCTGTTTACGCTGTCAACCCGAGGCCTGAAGCTGCGTGGTTAGCAACGGTGGTTGCTATGTAAACTAGTTTTAGCCAGCTAGCCTCCCTAGCCTCACAGCGATGCGATAGTCGATCACAAACGACAAAAAATATGGAGCTGGTTCATATGTTTTTGTGTGCAAGCTGTCATACACAGGCGGCCTCTCATTAATTTAGATAATCAGCTTTGTTGTGTGTTACGATATAATGTTAAGTTCAGGATAACATGAATGTTAAGCTAGTTAGCTCGCATTAACATTGACTACAGTGAATTATCTCCAATCTGTATTTTGATATATAAAGTACTAAAATTACCGTATGCATCTATCAACTCATGATGACATATCTTTACATTAGCAATGATCGGCTTATTAATCAATTGTGTGTAATAATTATTTGACCAGTGCTCCTATTAAAAATTAGGGTCGTCTTGGGTCATTTTGTCCACTTTGTCATAAATGTTATTTCCATTGTCAGTGAGAATTAATTCGTCAAATGGTAATTTCAATCTATCTATCAATCCAAATGCTGGTAAAATATACAAATGTGGTTAATAGATTTTCTTCACTCACGAGCCAAAAAACAACAATCAACTAAGTTTTAAGTGGCTTTTATGACTTGGCAATGCAGTAGCCATTTCTTTTATATTGATGCTTTTACCTTGTATCACTTATTGTTGTTGTTAACTTAGCAGCCTGGTCATATGATACTGAAAAATTCTTCATTTCTGCATCTTCAAATGTCTGTATCAAATGTATTCCAAAGATATTGCTGCAATTTGTCACATTTTAAAAGCTGGCAACTGTAATGTTAGTTGCTTTTTCTTAATAAGTTGCTTAAATAGTAAATAGATCACCACAAGTGTTGATTAAAATTATGTTGATTCACAGATTGATTCATCAAATAAATAATGATCTTTATATAAATTGATAATTATCTCTTGCAGTGTTTATGACATTGCCTTCAAGCCAGATGGCAGCCAAGTCATTATTGCCGCAGGGCTTCGTGTCCTGGTAAGACTTGTGTGTTTTCTTTTGCCATTACATATCTGAAGAACTTGTACATTATTATCGTTATTATTATTATGACATTTAATTTATTATATATTTGTTGCAGGTTTATGACACAGCAGATGGATCTATCATTCAGCCTTTAAAAGGACACAAAGACATAGTGTACTGTGTGGCCTACGCCAAAGATGGTACTAACTGACTTTCCATTTGTTTACTATACCTTCTTGTATCAGTTTACTAACTTAATAATTTTTCTGTAGGTAAGAGGTTTGCTTCAGGGTCAGCAGACAAAAGCATCATCATCTGGACATCTAAACTGGAGGGTATTTTAAAATATACGTAAGTATCACTTTAATTCATCATTTTAGTATTATTATTACACTATGTTCTGCAGTGTGTTCCTGTGTCACTCTTATTTTTTGCACGTGTTTTTATGTAGTCACAATGACTCCATCCAGTGTGTTGCCTACAACCCTGTCACTCACCAACTTGCCTCTTGTTCTTCTGGTGACTTTGGTAAGTGCACAGTGAATTTAAGTGTCTATACAGCATGTTTAAATCATGCACATAATTGAAACACATAAACCTTATTTAAAAAATAAAATTGCACATGGAGCATTTCTAGAGCACTCTCTCATTTTAAGCTCTTGCTTTCCTTCTTATTTCTCAATTTTACTTTTTCAGGTCTGTGGTCACCGGAGCAAAAATCTGTTAACAAACATAAAGTGAGCAGCAAAATAACATGCTGTGGGTAAGTGAAATCCAGCTGTTACCATCTGTAACAGTGTTATACCTTCATGTGATGCATGTACATTAAAGAGTTTAATTGATTGCAGGTGGACAAACGATGGCCAGTACCTTGCCCTTGGCATGATGAATGGAGTGGTGAGCATTCGCAACAAAAATGGAGAGGAGAAGGTCAAGATAGAGCGTCCAGGAGGCTCCTCCTCGCCTATCTGGTCCATAGCCTGGAACCCCTCTAAGTTAGTCCGAATTAATTATTACTACATATGATTAAAAAAATAGAATTGTATCTAATCTTTACTATTTTTTATTAAATGCCTCAAACTGCCAAACACACATTTGGACTATCCATCCATGCCACCTAGATTTTTAAGTATAAATGTGCTAGAGTACATTACATTGTAAGTGAATAGCTCCTGTAGAGCAGCAGGTGGCAGCAGTTTACTGGAGACTGGTGGGATGTTACTATGAGAGGATTATGATGCCTTGGAACAGCAGTACCTGCTCTCTGATTCCCCCTACAGCCAAAGCCAGGATCTCACCTTTAAGCACCATGGAGGACAACTGAACAGGTTATATGAGAGAAAAAGATAAAGATGAAAAATTGCAGGGGGAAGTGTAAAGATAACAGCTATGATAAACAATGATAACATGTACCAGATACTTATTTTTGGGGTGTTAGAACAGTCGAGGTCAAAAAGTACAATGTAGATATACATAGTAAATCTAAAAACTTGTTTCCTCTGTGTTCCTTGTTAGGTAAGGGAAAAGACATGATTTAAGAGTGACCTCTTTATGTACCACACCTCAGTGTTTCCTCTATTCTCCTGAATTCTCATCATTACCACAATGATCAAAACACTATTATAACACTGCAGCATGTCTGCAGTACATATGCCTAAAGCCCTTGTTGTATTTTCTCAGGGATGAGCACAATGACATTCTGGCTGTGGCAGACTGGGGTCAGAAGTTGACCTTCTATCAACTCAGTGGAAAACAGGTGAATGTCAAGTCCATATCATAAAAATCCTCAACCGTATCCTGAATACAGTGCCCATGTACAGATAACATGGTCACTTGGCAATGCGTATATGTACTGAGTCTCATTGGTGCATAGCAAATTTAGTATGTTCCAATAAAACAAACCATTCACTTCAAACTCTTGAAAAGGGCATTTAGGTGAGTGAATGTAGGGGGCCTCATTACCTTCATGGAAAATGCTACAAGTATAATAGCGTTTCAAAGCACTGTCGGCCCACTGTATGTGCTATCATTAGCATTCATTATCATTAGAAACAACACTACTTAAATCAGTCCAAAAAATGGTATTGGAAACACTTTACTAACCTGTGTTTCCTGTTGTAATCAGACTGTCGGAGTCTATTGAAACCATTACAGTACATTGGAAGTGATCCTGCTATGCTTTAATGGCCTCCTTACTGTCCCTCCTTCCTCCTCAATTCCCTGTGGGCAATACCATAATTATAGACAAATATGTACTGTTCATTACTCTGCCATTATGCCTTAGGCTCATATATTGTCATCGGCCTATTTATCTATTTAAGTGAACATTCTGTTGTGATTTCAATGCCAGGAATTGTTCGCAATGAAAGAAAAATAGCTATGGATTGTCAGGCAGTTTTTTTCTAAAATGAGGAGAAACCGATGCATAGAGTTAAGGGACTGATATTATATTGTGCAAATGGACTTTGAACACTAATAGGACAACGCACAATAGGAGTTATTTTGAACAGACAAGGACTGTCTCTTTTGTCCATCTTTTCATCAGACACTCAAAGGGAAATTTGAATGTTGTGTGGACTTTGATGTGTGTTGGCCCAGACAGTGATAGCTCAGGCCTCTGGGTAATAAATTTGAGCAAGGCTCATTGTAATATCCATTTCTCTCTTTGTCAAACTTAGATTGGAAAAGACAGGACTCTCACCTACGACCCATGTTGCGTCAGCTACTTCTCCAAGGGCGAGTATATAGTCATGGGTGGCTCTGATAAACAGGCCTCTCTCTACACAAAAGATGGTGTGCGGCTAGGCACCATTGGAGAGCAGAATTCCTGGGTGTGGACGTGCCGGGTTAAGCCTGATTCCAACTTTGTGGTGGGTCTACAGCTTGTGAAGTCATGTGTCTAAAGACATTATCCTCCACTTGATTAATGGTGTGTGTCAGAGGGAACGTAGAGGCTGAAGAATAAAGCTCAAACATGACATTCACAGTGACTGTATGCATTTCATACATCTCTTGATCTGATAACACTGCCTCCTAAGCTACACAGATACACAAGTCATTTTTATTTTACTCTTAACGCCTTTTCAGTTTTCCTTTCATTATATTTAACTCAAAGTGATGATGCATACGAGAGAATTGGTTGCTGGCAAATTCTCTCAGTTTTTTCTGTGTAGATGCTTTAACAACAGGAACATTTTCCCACTCTCACAGTCTTTTCTTAGACGTGTTAATAGGATGCACTGCTACATTGTTATATCTTATCTAGGTGTTGGGCTGCCAGGATGGGACCATTGCCTGTTACCAGCTAATCTTCAGTACAGTTCACGGCCTCTACAAGGATCGCTATGCGTATAGAGACAGCATGACTGATGTCATTGTCCAGCACCTCATCACTGAGCAAAAAGGTGAACTTTTACTTTGACCACAGGGTATTGCATTTATGATAAAATGCGTATTGTGATGCCACTCTAAATAATAGGTTGTATGTGTCTTAAAGCATCACAGTAAGTGACATAGTCATGGATATAAACTATAAACATGAAAATTAACTTTAGCAGGAACATGAAATCAGCTATATTAGACATCCAATTACTCTTTTGTAAGGAAAGGCAATCTAATGTATCTTGATTTTGATGAAGTCTCAAAAATGAATGAAAAGGAAAAGTGACGGCACATTTTATCAAATACTTCATTTCTGTAACCATCAGCTCTCAGAGGACAGGATGTGTTGACAAACTGAAGATATTTAAACTTTCCCTGCCGTCCACAATTGTCCACTGTATTGACTCTCTCCTTCTGATTTCCTCTTTCCCCAGTGAGGATCAAGTGTCGTGAGCTGGTGAAGAAGATCGCCATTTACAGAAATCGCCTTGCTATCCAGCTGCCTGAGAAGATCCTCATCTATGAGCTTTACTCAGATGACTCCTCAGACATGCACTACCGCATCAAGGAGAAAATCTGCAGGAAGTTTGAGTGCAACCTGCTAGTGGTCTGTTCCCAGCATATCATCCTTTGCCAGGTTAGGAGAGAGCACTCAAAACACTTAAACTTGATGTTTTCTGTTTGTGTTTGATGTTAGATGTCTTTTTTCATATATTGAGACAAAAATATCTTTCACTTATGGTTCTTAGACCAAATTTCTGCTGACCTGCAGTGACATTTTTGTTTATGTAAATTACACTAATGCACTTGACAGATTGCCCAAGATGCTATAGAGACATTTGAACATTATTAACATGATGTAAGCTGAAGGAATCAGTGTTTAGCTATTCACTACAAGCCCAAACAGCCCAGAGGGAAAAAAAGAGATAATATCACGGAATTGGTGGTTTTCCAGATGTTTCTGCCCATTTTGCAAAATGCTCCAGCTGTGTGTGTGCTTCATAGGCTCAGTCTCTCTCTCACTCTTAACCCCCTTCAAACTGGATAAAGTAAGACAGTTGAGTGAAAGGGAAGGACCACAGAGCGAGGGACCAGTGGGTGTCTCTTTGAGTTTCTCTCTGCTTCTTGTCTCTGTGTTTGACAGAGGCTGGTAGGGAGGGGGAGCAGCCATAACACAGAGGTTATTTCCTTTTAAATCTGTGTGTGTGTGACAGAGGTGTTTCAGATATCTCCCTAACAGACGTGCTTGTGTTTCATTCCTCAGACAGCTTTTAGACCATATAAATGGGCCATGCACATATGGGCTGTGTATGTCTGTGTCAAATCAAATCATTGTTTATTTTTATGGCATTGCTGTCTTGTGTTGAACCACACTTGTTACAATAATGTGCTAAGATATGATAGCCATTTATATATGTTTGTAATAAAGTAAACAGACTAAGATATGATAAAACCAGAATTATTTCCTTGTACTTACCCTGTCAGTGTTTCATGTGTTATACGTTATCGTTTTCACTCTGATCTTATGTAGGAGAAGAGACTCCAGTGCCTGTCCTTCACCAGTGTCAGGGAAAAAGAATGGGTGATGGAGTCTCTAATACGCTACATCAAAGTGATTGGTGGCCCACCAGGCAGAGAGGGCCTGCTAGTGGGGTTAAAGAATGGAGCTGTGAGTATTTTGAGAAAATGCATTCCCTCATTAAGTAACCTTAGAAAAAGCACTCCTGTTCACTGAGGGGTGAGCCAGTGGTCCAGAAAAGAAACAGTTTACTCCTTGACAAAGAAGGGGTCTTATTTATAGTCACAGAAGGCAGTTCTGATAGTGTTTTTTATCCATCACAGTTGTATTCATTTCTCATTAGTACTGTTGCCCTTTTCTGATTTCGTTTTGCTGGTTATTGTTTTTGTGATATAGATCCTGAAGATATTTGTTGACAACCCGTTTCCCATCACGCTGCTGAAGCTGTCAACATCAGTACGGTGCCTGGACATGAGTGCCTCCCGCAATAAACTGGCTGTAGTGGATGAGCACAATACTCTTCTGGTCTATGACATCAACAGTAAAGAACTGCTCTTTCAGGTCAGCAGACAGTGGAGAGGGTAAAAGCTATAGCTAAGGAATGCATATAGAGTATATATGATTTTTTTGTATTAAATACTGTTACATATTTTACCCCTGTACTCCTGCTTGTTCTTTGTTCAACAGTCATTTCTAGACCTTATTACCCATCTACCTTCATTTAGCCGCCTCCACTTTTTTGCTTTCCCTGTAGGAGCCTAATGCTAACAGCGTGGCCTGGAACACCCAGTGTGAAGACATGCTGTGTTTTTCTGGCAATGGCTACCTTAATATCAAGGCTAGCAACTTTCCTGTACACCAGCAGAAGATGCAAGGCTTTATGGTTGGCTACAATGGCTCTAAGATCTTCTGTCTCCACGTCTATTCCATGTCTGCTGTGGAGGTGCCTCAGGTGGGTATCTCAAATATTGATTTTCATTTGTGCCACAAACACAAAACATCACTTTTACAGGCTGCTTTTTTGTCAATCATATAAATATATGATGAAGCTGTATTGTTGCCCCTCTTCTTATTTATTGCAGCAGCTTTCTCAGTGTAAATTCTTAATACGTTTTGTATGTTGTTGTTTTGTCCAGTCTGCACCCATGTACCAGTACCTGGAGAGGAAGATGTTTAAAGAGGCCTATCATATTGCCTGTCTGGGTGTGACAGACAGTGACTGGAGGGATTTAGCAACAGAGGCCCTGGAGGGACTTGACTTTGACACTGCCAAGAAGGCCAGTCAGACACACATATATCTGATAAAGACCAGTGTCACCAGTCTGCACATTTTACTACAAAACTCTTAAGACTTCATCCTCTAAATTATTTTCTTTTCCCATTTTCAGGCTTTCATCAGAATAAGGGACCTGCGCTACTTGGAGCTCATCAATAGCATTGAGGTAAAACATGTTCTACTGAAAGAGAAAAAAGAAAATTCTTCAATATTGTGCAAAGCTAAGTTCACAATTTTCTGTTTCTGCTCTTGCCAGAGCTGACATCATCACAGTTAGACAAGGCCCGGGGGAGCTAATCACAAATATTATTATTGTCATCATATATTTGATTGTTTGGCGTTTATTTGGACTACACTTCAAAGCCCTGAACAAGAAAGAACCTGTATCTTGGATGACCTTCTTGGCTCTGGTCCATCTGCATGCAAAAAAGCATACAGACATAGTGAAGCACACGCATGTTCTTTAATATGTTTGCAGAGCATAGGAAAGTTTGTTTGAACTTGGCAAGTGGCGAGAAAATGTTTCTGAAGTATTCCCCTTTGAAATGGGGAAATGCCCATGTATGAAAGTGTGTTTTTTCTGTGATATGACTTAATACAGAAAGTTCTCTAATTATATTACGACTAATGGTAGAAGAGTTAAATGAAAGTTGATTTGAAAGTTGTTTGTGTTGACTGATTTGCAGGAGAGGAAGAAGCGGGGTGAGAACGACAATGAGTTGTTCCTGGCAGACGTCTATGCCTACCAGGGGAAATTCCACGAGGCAGCCAAGCTCTACAAACGTACAGGACAAGAATCCAGGGCACTAAGCATGTACACTGACCTGCGTATGTTCGAGTATGCCAAGGTGATTAAATCATCAATACACAAAAGCATAGGCATACACGTATAAAATACCTTAGTATGAATGCAGACAGCAAGACCTGGAAAGTATTGCATGTTTTAGTGGTGGAGAACATATGTTTTTCCTCATCATGTGCAGTTATGCCAAGTTGGGGCCCTGTACTGTGTTCAAACGCGCCCCCTTAACTTTCTGTCTTTCATCTCCTCATATATCACTGGAATCTCCACATATATCATCTGATCAGTACATACACACACTGGGCTTTTACACATGTATCCTTGTGTAAAACAATGCTAACTTACACACACAGTTAAAGTTGTAAATGGAGCACAAATGGAAAGAAATAAGGCAAGCCTCTGGCCCTACATACTTTGATGAGGAGGTCAGCTGAAGTTGAGACAAGTTCATGTTTTATTATGTTTACATGTGGGGGGGGGTACTTTGATCATTAGCATTACATTCACATTGCTTGAGCAGATGACACAGCCATGACTTGCTCATGTATATTTGCTC
>JANJYQ010128722.1:253-11887 GCA_024605255.1 Rastrelliger kanagurta | reverse complement strand
TAGAGGAGAAATCTTTGGGTGGGCACTGCCCCATCTGCCCATATGGACGAGCCGCGGCTGAATGCTAGCATGCTAACACACCAAACTGAAATGGTGGATATGGAAAACCAAAGCTAAATATTTGCATGTTAGCATTGTAAATAAAAAAGTTAGTGTGCTGACATCAACGTTTAGCTTAAACCACTGCTGTGTGTAGGCACAAATTCACAAAGCTGCTCTTATGGTTGTAGACTCTTGCTTCATATTATTGCTAACCATTTTCTGGAAGGTTATTTTGCCTTCAACAAGCTGTACTACTCATTTCAAGGAGCATTTCATTTAATGTACTGTTGAGCAGGCCAGAACCCTGCTGCTGTACATGGTTTGAAATAAATTCAGTGTGCATTTATGTGTGTAGTATGAAATTATGATTTCAGCTGTACATGGCGTCTGCAGTTTCTAAGCTGTTTGAATGCTGATTTTCTTGCGGCACCATTCAAAAACCAATGTTCATGTGCAATATAATTATGCATATTCTCTCTGAAACCTTTAAGAGTTAAGAGATTTTATTGCAAAACCAGGACAGCATCCCTCGCTGACATTCCACAACAGTGCCAGTTGTGTTTCTTATGATACCTGACAATGCTTCAGGAAGTGGAACTAGGTCAAGTTTAGGTGTTAATATATAAAACACTTAAAATTCACATCAACATTACATATGAATATTATTGTACATGAAAAATTCACCAGCAAATTCACAATATATTCACAAAATATACAAAAAGCAATTATATGTTTATTCAATTTACTATGCTTCAGTTTGATTACATTTTATATTGCATTGCAGTATCTGTTACTACATTATGTAAACCTACTGCATCAATCTCCACAGGCTTATGCCAAATGATAACTTTGTTTGTTTGACAGTAACGCTATTTGACAGGCGGTACATCGCTATTTATAAAGGCAAGCTCCAAGCTAAAAAGCTTGAACACATATACATCTGGCACAGCAAACAATCTTTTATAGGAACATTCCCTGCCCATAATGCCACTGACAAACTTTCAAAAATGCAAACAGGTGGTAATTAGAAAATGCCAGTCTCTTTAATGAAGCTTCACATTCTTGTTTATCTTGTTTAACCAAAGAACACACTTCTTCGCCACCTGTGTTTGCCAGTGTGTGTCAGCGTCTGTGTTTTTCTTCGACCTAATGTTTGTGTGTGGGTTTTTTTTTTTTAAATTTTGTTTGTCTTTTTTTCTCTACAGCTCCTCTGCGCTACAACACCATGACCATCATTTGGATCTGCATGGCCCTGGTGTCCACACTGGTCACCTTTCTGGCCATCATCATCTGCAGGAAACGGCAAGGCTACACTTTACCACACTACCCATCGCTGCTGTGTGTGGAACACTTTCTTACACTACTCTACCTCTCTTTGTGTGATGTTTCTTGTGTGATCAAAACCCTTGTGCAACTGTATTTTTCCCAGCTTTTACCACATGCTGTCCTGACTTCAAGCAGAATGAAAGTAAAGTTGTAGTCTGTCTTAGAATATAGCTCTAAAATGCACCCCAGAAGCAGTGGAAGGATCTTATTTAAGCTTATATTTGAGATGTTTAAACATCTTTGTTCACCTCTTCTCAAGTTGATAGGTGCATAATACAGGCTCACACAAATAATCTGCATGCCTATCTGCTTTCTACCAAAAAACAGGTTGATGAGAGTAGAAGAGGAGTCCTGAAAGCTGTAACGCTTCAGCTTCTCAGCTTTTCCCTCTTATTTAGCTAATTTTCCTCACTCATGATTTCCACCTCACAGTGGATTTAATTATGTTGATTCATGTCCAGTAGACTTGCAAGCTAAATGTTCCCATTTATCCCATCGCTCCCCTCCCCCTTCCCCTTTTTGATGTCCTCAACTTACATCTCTGTAGTACTGCAACGAATAATTAATTTCACCGCAACTTAATTAACTCATACTTCAATGCATATTAAATTTTTCATTTCTATTCTGTTTGAGGGGGAAAAAAGAGAAGAGGAAGAAGTTGGAGGATTTAAAGATGTTATCCAATTGAAATCATCTTGTCCACTATATGAAATGCTATTAAGAGATATATGGAAGATAGAAAAAAACAGTCTTCATCCCACTACAATTTCCTCTAAATTGGCTTTAAGTCAAATTAATATCTAATTGATTAAAAAAATCTTAAACTCAATTAGAGTGAAACGACCCAGGACAGTGTCAGTATTTACACACACTAATGCACTAAATCATGGAAGTAACCTAACTTGGAGACATAAAAATGATTTGTATGCCTTTATCCATCACCTAATGGAACACTTTGTAACAAAAACAGTTCTGTCACCTCCTTTGCCTTTCCATTCATCAGTTACATGTGCTTCCATATTATAGCTTAAACAAGTGAATGAGTTGTGTAGAAGGGGGAGTGTTCATAACTACCTGTCAATGTAGGTGTCAGCACCACAGCCATACCAGGTTTCTAAAGTAATTATATTGAATGAAAATGTGCCTTTCTAGACTTATCTCATCTAGATGTATCTTGATTCTTGATATAGTTTTTAAAAACCTTTATTTAACTAGGAACTCACATTGAGATTAAAACCTCCAAACCACCAAAATATAAATCAGGATATCCGGCAACAATAAATAGGGCACATTGTTGTTTAGTTGAAACAACTGCAACTATCAGTGACTATGTCTTTTATATATGTTTAAAGGTGCAGTGTGTAGGATTTAGTGGCATCTAGTGGGGAGGTCACACATTGCAACCAAATTAATAGCCCTCTACTCACTCATGCCTTTGCAGGCATGTAGGAGATTCTATGGTGGTTGTCAAACTCACGCAAAAGAAAAGAAAAACACAACAGGCACTCTCCAGAGCCAGTGTCTGGTTTGTCCATTTTGGGCTACTGTTGAAACGTGATGCAACATGGTGGCCTTTGTGGAAGAGGACCCGCTCCTTATGTAGAATAAAAGGCCCATTCTAAGGTAACAAAATCACAGTGATTCTTATTTTCATTTGGTTTTACATTCATTAAAACATAGTGAAAATTAAAACAATTGTGAAAATTACATTTCATTTCTGCAAAGTATGTTGTGTAAGATGCCACTAAATTCTACACACTGCAACTTTAAATTAATATTATAATAAAAATAATAATGATAAGCAGCAAGGGTTTCACATCTCAGTCTGATTGAAGATAGTTTCAGGATCAGCAGCCATAATAAGAGAGGCTTGATTTTCCAGTTTCACTTCTGACAGAAGAGTTTTAGGAGTCAAGCATTGACTCTGTGGTAAGACTGTCCCATTCACATTTTCAGTGCTACCTACAACAATGATTTTATTATAAGTAACACATAATGAAACCCAAAGCAGTCTAAAATAGCCTTACCCTCCTTCATACTGCTGATATTCATTCTGACTTCAACCTCAGTCTATGCTCACAATTTGTGGCTGAGTCTCAAAGACTGAAAAGGCACCCCACAGCGTGATGTTAGGGAGTTAAGATGTTCTCTGATGCTCAGTACTGGCAGGTGCACAAAAGCTCTATTTATAATTCCTGCAGGAAACTCAGGAAGCAACAAAACTGATTTTTTTGTTTTTTTTTTAACTTCAACCCAGTGCTGTTTGAAGAGCTCTACATTTCAGCTTGGACACGTCCCCTTTGAACACATTTAAAACATGCTTTCAAACCCAGATTTCCTCCACCGCCACCCCACTGTTAACTAACTCTCACACCGGCCAGTAACAGCTTGTGTTTCACCTTGTCACACTCATGAGACCCAAATTTTTCTTTAGTTTTTTACCAGCTGATATGGAAAACAGTCTCTTAAGTCTCCATATTCACTGCTTTAATTTGTACTAATGCATAAAAGTGGAATAAGTATAAATATAAACACAGGTCCTGCTGTGTCTGGAGCACATAGAGAATTATAATTCCAAACAGTCTTTACAACCTGCCCATCATATTTGTATTGCACAGCTTCAACATAAACCAGGATTTACAGTATTTGGTATACAAGCTAAAACAGCAACAAATGAATGAGTCACCAGGGGCAACATTAGAAAATAACTGCACAAACTGTGCTGAGTATATAGGTCAAGTGCTAAACACTAAACAAAGATTAACTCATAATGTGCAAGAGACATCCTGCTAGTTTTGAGTGTGCATATGTTTAAAAAAAGGCTTTTGATCTGTTCATTAATCAACTTAACACGCAAAACATGAACGCATACTACAGTAATAGAAACATTTATCACTTTGTTTACTACTTTATTTACTTAGTTAGGAATTCTTTTTTTTACTTCTAGTTTAGTTTATTTAGTCAAACATGTTAAAATAGTATAAAATATATAGGCAGTGAATAACAAAATAGAAATAATAGCATATATTTTTTCTAGATAAACAACTTAATAAGTCATTCTAGTCCTACCCCTTTTTCCAAAGTCATTTAAAGTCTGGTCATTTAAATTACTTTATATATTTATATATTATATGTTTTTTTATTTCCCTCTAATGACTTCTATTCAGCTCCATAGAAATCTCAGGGTGTTGCTGCATCTCCAAACCTGCACAAATAAGTATTATACACTATATAATATATTTTTGTCATTTGGCTGTACTGACACTTTGAGTTCATTTGTGATGACTCACCTCTTTGATCCTCCACCTCATTGCAACTGGAAAAACTTAAATAACAAGATGAACAGATTGTACTGTAGCTATGTTTCACCTATTTCAGAGCCTTCAGGGACCCTCCCAAACAGTCCCTGACTGACGTGCAAAAACTGAATCATTCTGGACACAGTTTCAGAGCTTTAACTGCAGTTAAAAAACAGTTAGCAGCTGTCCAGCAGAGTTTCAGTGGTCACACCGTCATGCTCCATGGTCAGTGCTGATTTTGAATCACTAAAAATGCTTTAAAAAAAAAAAAGGAATATTAACCACAGGAAGTGACTAACAAGCTGATGATTGAGCAGGAGCTGGAGGACTTTTAGCGTGGAGGCACTTGGAGGGGCGTTGCAGGGAGTTCTAAAGGCCCATGAAAACTATTAGAACATAGGTTATAATAACTAAACTATCATCATTCACTGGTTATAGACATTAATGTTAAATTTTATTCACATTGAACTCATAAAATAAATGGTTTTTTTTTCTTGTTTGTGGCAAAAATGAACCATCAATCTTTATGTTGCTCAAACCCTATCCCTTACCTAGAGGGCTCAAACTCATTTCATTAAAGGGCCACATACAGACTAATATGGAATGAAGGAGGGATGAGAGGAAGGAAGGAAGGAAGGAAAACAAGACCCAAAAGAAAGATGGAAGGGAGAAAGGACAGAAGGAAGGAAAAAAGGGAAAGTAGAAGGAAGGAGGGAAGCAAGAGAGGAAAGACAGCAGGAAAGAGTGAACGTTTGAGGGATATAGGAAAGGGAGGAGAAGGGAGGAAGTAAGAAACAAAGGAAGTAAGGAAGGACAGACAGAAGGAGATAAGGAAAAATGGAAGGAAGGGAAAGAAGATGATGAAGGAAAGAAGCAAGCAAGGAAAGATAGAAGGAAGAAAGGGATGAAGGACAAATAGAAATAAGGAAGGAAAAGAAGAAAGGAATGATAGACGGAAAGATTGAGGAAAGGAAAGAAGGACAGATGGAATGAAAGAAAGGAAGACAGCAAGGAAAGTTAGCCGGTTTGGACCCCACGACAAACCCAGGGGTTTTGTTTGATATCCCTCCCCTAACCCTATGGGCCCCAAAATCCGTTGCAGCGGCCCTGCATAGATCATTGTCACATATACAGAATCTCTACTGAAGCCTCCACTCTGTCTAGCTGAGGTCTGATGCTGTCACTTGCATCTCGTAAACACAATCACCAACACAACTTCTTTATTTCTCTTCTCACTTTCTCTTATTTTTCTTTTAAGGGGAGGGGGGGGTTTAGCTGTTGAATCAGACCCCCAAAAGTTTTCCCTATAATAAAGCTAAAACTTAGCTTCACTGAATGATGAATAGCTCTGTTTAAAAGTTAATAATTCATCATGAGCAATTATTGATTTATCAATTATGTGCTGTGGTTTTATCTGCAGTGGAATTTGATCGTACGAATGCCTCACTATTGTCCTGTATTCATATCGCTGTATGTTTATGTGTGTGCATGTGTGTTTGTGTGCGTGTATGTGCGTGTGTGTGCTTTTGTATAGACACTGTGGCTACAGCAAGGCCTTCCAGGACTCTGATGAGGAGAAGATGCATTACCAGAACGGCCACGGTATGTTTGCGGCCCCTCCGTTTCCTCAATTATTCCCAATAAAAGATTAGATCGCGTCCCTTGAAGAGGTCGCATTTTCATCCCCGTTGTAATAAAGTTCATCCTTAGAGCAAACAATTTTCTCCACGCTGAGCGATTACAGGGGCACAGCGGCCTTATTCCCCCGCACGCTGTTTATTCCATCCCCCTTTCTCTCTCTTTCTCTCTCTAGCTGTCTGCTCCTTCGTTTTCTTTCCTTTTCATCAAATTTTTCTTTTTTTTTTCCGCGTGGGCCTCAGATGGGATGTCGCTCTCATTCTCTGATATGTGACCAAATGCTAATGTTGTGTATCTTAGTGTCATTCCCCGATGCGAGGTTCTATATCGACCCGCACACATACGAGGACCCCTGCCAGGCAGTCCACGAGTTCGCCCGAGAAATTGAAGCTTCCAGGATCAAAATAGAGAAAATCATTGGCTCAGGTAAAACCATCAACTTGTGCGCCACACACACATACACACACACAGCAAGAATCATTGGCTGAGCTAACTTAAAATCATTGGCCGGTGTAAAGGCTGTGGTGTGCAGCAGAGAGGAGGATGGCAGAGCGGAATCAGAGCATTGCGTGGGGCTGTCAATCAAAGCTCCACAGACAAGCGGGGAATACTAACGGCGTGTCAAGCTCCCCCCGCAATACACTGTGTCTAGATATGACTGCTGCAAAAAACCAGTGAAGAGAAAGAAAGCAGTACAAAAGTGAGAAGACAAATAACAGCACCCTTTAAAAAAAAAAAAAAAAACTTTCTCACCGCTAAAGATAAGAATTAATGAGAAAGTGGATGATTGACTTTAGGTTTTTGCACATATATGTAGACAGACTTTTCTATAAGTAGATTTCTCTTATCTCACTTGGGAAATTAAGTTAAAAAACATTCTCTTTTACAACCATAGCTTAAATGCAGCTGAACATAATGCATAATAATACATGCTGAATATTCCAGATTGAATGCATTTGTTGCTAAAATGATTTTGTGTGTACATGTGCTTTTAGGGGAGTTTGGGGAGGTGTGTTACGGACGTATGAGACTCCCCGGGAAGAGAGACATCCCAGTGGCATTGAAGACCCTGAAAGCAGGATACACGGATAAACAGAAGAGGGACTTCCTGGCCGAGGCGTCCATCATGGCCCAGTTTGACCACCCTAACGTTATCCGGCTGGAGGGAGTGGTAACCCAGAGTACGCTGCCAATTTAATCTGTGTATCTGTGTATGTAGTTTGTGAAGATAGTTTCAGGATTATCATGATCATTTTCATAAGGGGGACATCAGATTCACCAAACGCTAATATCACCCCGGAAACAGGCATAAATAACCAGCGTAAACATGATGAATCCCAACCTGTTCTAGATTCTGTATGAATGCTTGTTTAAAAGAGTAGCCCTTAAAATATAATATAAGGTCAGGCTCATTCCTAAAAATGACACTAGAGACTAAAAAGAGGAACTTTACAAACTGGTCCCACCCTCAGTAGTAGATCAACAGAACTGAAATTAAGAGTCCTGAAAAAGCCAAAGAATAGGAACAAAATGATCTGTGCTATTAGTGCTGTCTCAGCTGTCCCATAGATTAAAAAAAGAAATGGTTTGATATAGAATTGGAGCCAAATAATGGAGCCAAACCATAACATTGATCAGCTACATTTCAATTAAAAGAATAAAAGTAATGAACGAACCGTCGGTTTGCATTGTGGAAAACAAACTCTGGACAATTATCTTTGTAGTTTCAGCTATTTACTGGCATTTAGTGGTGAGGCCCCTCTTCCAAGAATGTTGAAGAATGTGGTTTGTTGGTTAAAAGTTACTGTAGAAACAATGCAACATGGTGGCCTCCATGGACATGGACCTACTAATCATGTCTATATTTAAAGAGCTCATTCTAAGGTATTGAAAACAGGATTCTTAGCCTTAAGCGATTATATACTAATTAAAACAAACTTGTGAAAATTATAAGCCATTTCTGCCAAGTCCAAACATACTGAACCTTTAAAATTCTAGAGACTACGCCTTTTAAAAATCTTCATACTGCACTTTCAAAATTCTACATAATGCTTTACTACTTACAGAGTTATGTCACTAAGATTATCAAAGTCTATGTTGTATATTACAACTCAAAATTGTCATATAGGACACAACCCATTAGTCGACAACAAAGTATTATTGCTTTAGAGAACAACTGGTTGGTTACACTGGTACCACTAGTAAATTATGTTCATAACTGAAAGGAACTCCTAAATACATAAAATTGATGAACACTGCACGTTTTAAGTCTTTTATAGACATAATTTAAAAACAAATCTATGCTTATAAGTGTTTCTTACATGTGGCCAATTCACTCTCAAGTAGTAATGACAGGAAATCTGGAATATTGATAATCATAAGTAATCATTACCAATATAGATATGAGTTTTTTTCTGTGTGTAAAGACTAGACGTAACTTATTTTATAAGATTTTGTCCAATAAGCTCTTGAGTGCTCTTCCATTAACTTACAATTCTGGCTCCACATTCACATTTTGTCTGAGTAAGCCCATTGTGATTCTGAGGAGGACCTGAGCTGAAGAAATGAAAAGAGAGGAAAGGATTGCTGACTGAATGGCCTAATATTTTCCAGGGAGCTCAAATCACATAGGAATATTAGAACGTGTGACATTTTTAGAAGGTAAAAAGAGTCGCTGAATCTCGACTGGGATAATAATTATGATACTAATCGTATTTTACCTCTTAAAATATATATCCCATCCACCAGGTAATACCTGAATGTAAATGCTGTCTAGCTTTAAGCACTTTTGGACCTTGTTTCAGCAAAGTTCTTTAAAACATCAGTTGACCAAATCACAAAATAGAAGATAGTTTTTAATAGAACCTGTTCAAACCCCCTCAGTGATGGATTATCCCAGACATAATTCTCATACTGTCCGCCCAATTTTATATTACATACTACTTTCTATAATGTATTTTCCTATATTAGCTGGTGTGAGAAGCAACCACTTTTTCCTCTGTGCATTGCATCATGTGCTATAATGAACACCAAAAGCACACTTGATTCAAGCTCTTTTTTTAATTGCATGCATACTTTTGAAGTACATTTAATTTTGTCTCTTATCTAATGTGAACACGCTACATACTTAAAACCTGCTCAGAATTAACATGCAGTGAGTGCCAGATGAAATGAACACTAGTGTATCTGCATAGTTTCGATAGCATGAGGAGTACGTGAAAATTTAAACTTTATTTGGTTAAAGTGAAGCGACCCTTATGTGAGATCAAGTGGGAAATTATGCAATAATAAAATTAAGTCAGTGTTTGCAAAAGCTCAAAACTTCATTTTAAAACACTAGTTAAAAATTAGTTGTGTTAAGTTTTGCATACAAAAAAAGCGGTGTCTTGACTCTTTTTAATTCTCTTATTTTATTTCATAAAATGTGTTTCTTTGCAATGGAATTAATAGCATTTGGATTAGTTTTGACTGTAATCTTTTCCTCACACAGTCATACTGTATAGTCATTTTTTATATATCATATGCAGCACATGCTTTAAACATGCTTTCAATAGTTTATTTGTACACTGTAGATATTCAGTGCAACATAGGAACACTTCTGCATGTTTCCGTTTGTCTTTCCAGGCAAACCAGTGATGATCATCACAGAGTACATGGAGAATGGCTCTCTGGACTCCTTTCTCAGGGTTGGTAATTCTTTTGGTCTTGGAGCTTCTTGAATTTTTTTTTTTTTTTGAGAATCCTAATCGGTCTGGTCTTTGGTTTTGGTCTGCTCTGACTTTGGTGTTTTTTTCTTTGCCTATTCAAACATATCCTGCTCCTCATTGAAAACCATGCATCTACAGCTTTTCAACTAATCAGCCACTTGAAAAAAAAAAAATTTAGGCTTATTTACATTCCACTTTTAAATAAGGCAGCAGCAAAAGAGTTTCGTGATACCATTTCCTTAAAACAAGTGACATTATGCTTACTGTAAATTTCTCTCTTGCTGTGTATTAAATCACACTATCATACTTCTGTTAGTACACTGTTTACATTATGTACTTACTTCTGTAGTGCGCAAATTCCAATAGGTTAGTGTCATCTCAAATCAAATATGGCCATTATGCACTTATTGGAAATGATTAGCTAATTAACAAGCTAGCGCTCGCATTCACACAGTTATTCGTGATACCACAAGAAATTTACATAGCTTAGCAGTATAGCAGTGCTTAATGTAGTGAATACAATGTGCTGAGCCGTCATTTCCAGTTTGAACAGTTGTCTCTCCACATTCCACTACGTAGCTAAGATGGCCACCATTGAGGGCGAAAAGTGTCCATAGTTCCACTCTCAACTTTTTGTCTGTTTTAGGTGCACCATCCAGGTACTTTTTCCATACTTCTCTCTGTGAACGCACTTATGCACTTACACTATTAAGGGCAAGTACAGAAGTACAAAGTTAGAGACACAGCATATGTATATCTTGTACAAAGTAGAAATACTGCACACATCCCTTCCTGAGTATGGGATTTCTGCCAGGAGAAACCTGTCAGGCACTAGTGGTTTAAAGCTGCAAAACTTTTCTTGAACAAGTTACAGGTTGAATTAACATTGTAATACACTGGCAATGTCAAACAGCTGAGGTATTTGCTTATGTGAAAATACTGTGGATTATTACTTGAAAGCAAATCCCTAACATGTTTTATTCTCTTATCTTAGTTCTCTTCTCTATCTTGATTAAAATCTCCCCTATTATCACTCTGCTTGTCTTTTTTCTACTGCTATACATCACATCTTTTTGATCTTCCATTAATACTGTCTCTCCTTGCCTCCTCCTTCCTGATATTTCCTTCCTTTCCCTGGTCTTTTTTATGACATCCTGTAGAGACATGATGGACAGTTTACAGTTATTCAGTTGGTCGGGTTGCTACGTGGGATCGCGGCTGGTATGACCTACCTCTCCGACCTAGGCTACATCCACAGAGATCTGGCTGCCCGCAACATCCTGGTCAACAGCAACCTGGTGTGTAAGGTGTCTGATTTTGGCCTGTCCAGAGTGCTGGAGGATGACCCCGACGCCGCATACACCACCAGTGTGAGTTTTCACATTGAGGCAAGCATTAATTCAGCCACACCTACACATTCACATTTTACAGACATGGTCGGGTCATTACTTGTGATTTGACTTAAGTAATCTACAATTTGGGAAAAAAAACATCTTTTAATGTGAAACTTTTACATTTTGGGAAATAGGCTAAATTGTTTTTTTACCCAAACGTGACATAAGATGATTAGCTTAGCTTGGCACAAAGAATAAAAGCAGGGAAAACAGCTAGCCTTGCTCTGG
>JANJYQ010127969.1:7916-20137 GCA_024605255.1 Rastrelliger kanagurta | reverse complement strand
GGCACTGTGTCCTTGCTCCACTCTGTTAGATGTTAATCTTTTAGGAATTTGAAATTTTCTGCCTCTCCCTTTCCACTAATGCAATGTGTTTACTCTCTTTCATTTTGAAGCAGATATTTGTTGTAGCTTCTTATAGGAAGTATGCATTCAGTCAAGGCAGCTGGGACTTTTTGTTCCCACATCTCTTCCTGCCTTTGAATGAGAGAGGAGAAAAATTGCACAGTTTATACTCATTAAAACTCTTAAGTACCACACATTGAATGTACAATGTCAAAATCGATCAATCATTGTCACCCGAGCTGAGTCAGGTCCTGATGTGACTTGTCTCTCATTCTGTGTATTTACTAGGTGACAGACTATGTTGGGTTTTGTCTCGGAAGGTTCATGTTATCAAACCACTTCCACACTACTGAAGTTGTTCTATTTTTGAAACCAGAGCTGAGCTAGCTAGGCTAGCGGCCACTATTGTTCCACTTAAAGGACAACTTCAGTCATTTTCAACATGCAACCCTATTGCTCAAGCTACTCGAGACAATTACTGAAGACGCGACAAAGTATGGTCCAGCCATATAGCGCACCCCGAGCAGGCACTCACCACTAACCCATGGGGGCAGATGACTGCTGATGTTGCATATTTTTTGGGGTTAGATTCGGAGTATGTTAAGACACAGTTTAAAAATCTGCCCCCGTGAGTTAGTGGGTGAGTCCTAAGTCCCTGCTCAGGTAACGCTATATGGCTGGTCCATGCTTTGCCGCCTCTTGGGTAATAGAAAGTACTGAGTAGCTTGAGTTCTATTGCTCAAGTTACTCGAGACTTGTTGAAAATGACCAAAGTTGTCATTTGTGTGATAGCTTAAAAATTATTTTTAAGCTATCACACAGTCAGGGAACTCTCTTTTGTTTTCTCCAGCTCAAAACTGTGCGGGCCAATCCGTGAACAGAGGGAGGGCTCAATGCTATGACATTGAACTCAATCACTGTGTTTTGAACAGCACTCATGAAGCTTGGGTGGGAAGATGGACTTTACCGAAGTGGTACATTATGTGTTGCCATCAATTCCCCAAATTGAAGCATTAAAGCCTGAACAAGAATGCCTAAGAAATTTTACTGAGGGGAAAGATGGTAGTAGGCTTACCTTGGCAAAAGTGCATGCCAGCGTATAACACATGTAATGACCAAGCAGTAGCGATTGGTCGAAGCTGAAAATATCCCACCTCCCCACTATGCAAATGTTTCCCGATGGAGAATTGCCAATGCTTCCCACAAAGTGAAATGATGTGGAAGTGGATGGATAACCAGGCTAGAGCTGAGCAGCAACATCACATTCACTATCAGTTATGTGTGTTGGTGTTACACTTGGTTGTGTTGTGAATACATCAGACTACCATGAATATTTGGATATAATGATATTTTAACACATTAATATTGTCACTGGTGTTATTGTGAAAAATATCATATGGCACACCCCTATTTAGCATTCTCACAATGTGTATCTGTTTGCTCTCTATTTGCTTCTTACCAGCACTGAATCACTAATGGTTGTTGTCCTTAATACTAGAGTGTGATTGACGTCAGCCAGGCTTCTCACTGATCTTCTCTCATAAACCTGTTTGTGAGACACACTTGCCCCACATCATTGGACTGACAGGCACCATTACCCAGCAAAACTTTTGGCATTGAATGCAGAGAGTCCTTGTTATCAGAGTTTATGTGCAGCGTTTGCCTTGACACCTTTCAGAGATCATGAACACAGATCTGCCCAGGACTATTTGGGTTTAATCATTTCTTAGGAATGTGGCATTTTCAAGGTCTTTGCTGCTGTCCCCCACTATAAGTACAATCCACATACAGTAACTTTGACATCATTCTGTAAAGCCCCTCAGAGTCAGAGTCATAGATATCATAAATGAGTACCCATAAAAGTGCTGAGCGACTGTGTTGATTTAGAGATGATTGACAAAATTCAAAACAGCATTCATAAGGATAAAGATTCATAAAGATACATTTGATAATTTCTTATCAAATGGTTATTTTTGTCATCTCCTGTTTTTAAAAAAAAAAAAAAAAAATGTCTTTTTCTCTCAACAGATTCGCTACATTTCTGAGACACAAGGTTTGCCAGGGGAACATTTATTGAATGCGGGGACAAAGACAACACGGTTCTTTTGCAGAGAGTCCGACTCACCTTATGCAGCATGGAGGCTAAAGGTGAGGAGTATTTGCACAACTTGCAGAAATACCAAATTTGCTTTTATTCACTTATTTAAAACAACAAACATCTACCTGTGTTTTGCTTTCCTTAAAACTCCTACTAGTGAAAATCACAGGCCTGCTGTAAATGAGTCAACAAATATCTTCTTAGCTCTGTGCAAACAAAGACTGCAGTTTATGAAAAACAACACCAATATTTTTTCCTGTAGTAAAATTGAACATGTTCTTAAGGATTTGCCTTTTTCCAGATAAAGTCTTATCAGCGATCTACAAAAAACAAACAAAAAAAAAACATTCTGTTGGTCACATTGTTACACATACTATGCATCAGCATGTAATCAAACATGTCTTGTGCATGGCAATTCCCACTAAATCTTTTTTCTCTCTTTGTAGTCAACAGGTGAGCATGAGACAGAGACGGGGATGAAATCAAAGGAAGCAAGGAAGTACACCTTCAGCTGTTTGGAGGAAATACTGCACGTATGTTATGCTGTTTTTGGCCACAATGTTCTTAGCAGGATGTTTAACCTCAAATGTTGAGAGATTGTAGGCTGCTAGGTCATAACCGGAGGAAATGCACACCTACAGCTGCATGAACAGAATAGAGAAAACACATCTTATTACTGAGAAAAAGGCAGGGGGCTTCTAATCTGAGCTTCCTTTCAATAAAACACTAAACGTAAACAATGGTTCAGATTTCGCTCATCATTGTCTGTAGAAATAGACCACATGGAAATTCTGAGGTTCTCTGTAAATCCTTGTTCATTTCTGTACTTTCTAAGTCACAGGAAATTCTTACAAATTCATGCTGATGAGTAATGCTTTGTCTTTTAATGAAATATGAATCATATTACAGTTATGTAATCATGCATAGTCAAAGTGTAATGTGTGGATTTGATGTTGGCATGAACAGTTAGACATATGTGTAGTTTTAATGGTAAATGCCTGCATTCCAGGTGGACTTGGTGATGAATCTGGAAGGTAGTGACTTGCTGGCGGAGAAGGCAGACCGTCGGGAGTTTGTGGGCCTGTTGAAGAAAATGTTATTGATTGATGCAGAGGAGAGGATTGCCCCTGCTGAAGTTCTCAGCCACCCCTTTGTGACAGTGCAACACCTGCTCGACTTTCCCCACAGCAACCAGTGAGTCTGTTTTGCCTTTACTTCTGCAGACATATTTTCAGTGTTCATTTCATGTTTTTTTAAAATTTTCCATGTCACTGCTCTGCCTGTAGTGTGAAGTCATGCTTCCACATCATGGATGTTTGTTGGAGTCGTCCCAGTGCGTATGAAGCGGTTAACAGGAATAAAGGGCCTTTCGTCAGACCTGTTTCCACAACTGCTGCTGCTTCAGTCAACCACCCCTTCAGCAAAATAACTGGTGTCCATACACAAGTAAGTGATTTAGGATATGTCATGATCTGCCATTTTCATCATTGTTTTTAATTGCACATTTTTATATTGATCACATGATGTTTTTCTTGTTTCCTGAACTGGTAAAATATCAAAATATGTTAGTGTCAGGATGATCTCAGATGGTGAAGTTTATTGACATGCAACGTGTTGTTCTGTTCTTCTGCTCCTGTGAAGACTGATCATGTTGACAATTTTCTTGCTTTTATTGCCTCTGTGTATGCCCATCTTATTGCGTCTCAGCTCTGCTGTCATGGCAACAAAATCATGTCATGTTGCTGAGGTCATGGCAACAGTGCAAATCAGTGTTGTTGCTGAGGAGAAAAAAGGAGCTGACCCTTTTTTTGGCATTACGTCTTTATAATGCAAAACATTTGTTACGCAATGCAATACAGACTACATATGTGTTTCATCAGTGCAGCTGTAAGGTTGATATAAGGAAGTCATCTCATTCCTATTCAGTTTTGAAATCTAATGAAAGTATGTCAAGCCTTGCACCAAACAAGGTCAACCATCATTTTTGTTTTTGTGGAGTAATATAGTTAAAACTCAGTCCAAGAGAACATTACAGGAAAATGTTGTGACTTTTTAGTGTTATACCCTGAAAGGCTGCTTTGTGTTTACTATCGTGTGTGGGGACAGACTACACACAGAAGCTGCAGCAGAACAATATAGGCCTAGTTCTCGTTATTCAATAAATGTGATTATAGCTAGGCATGAGAGCAGCGTGAGTAGGGAAGCAGAGGCACATGCTCGACTGCTCTATGTTTATCCCTGGGGTCTGTCTCAAAGAGTAACTTCAACATTGTTAGACACTCTTTTAGTTATCCAGTTTAAAAAAATCAACATTATGAAACATGTAGGAATAGTGACTCAGTTTTTCCAAAGAGATGATTGAACATTTGGGCCTTGAATGACTCTTGCTCCTATTGCCTAAGCTTTGTTTCCTCTCAGTTAGATCAGGCATGCCTTATAGGTTATCATGGATGTTTCCCAATGGTGAGCCAAGTGAGCCATACTTAAGTTATAGCTAAAGTTAATTTATCTACCAATTCATATTTATTATGTTAGTATGAGACAGGTTCCTGGGCTGTACTCAGAGATGTCGCCATCTGCTGGCTCTGGTGAGCTATTGTTGATCATGTCATATTGGAGAAAAGTTTAATGAAATCTCATTTTCTTTTTTAGGGGTTAGCCCCATCTGCCCCCTCAGTTATGCATCCTGGCATACCATTACAGACTGGAAGTGGCCAGTTTGGATGCAATGATTCATTTCAGCAGGCACTCATCTTATGCCCCCCAACCATTCAAGGTAGGATGTGTAAATCTTTATACTTATTTTATCTTGTCTATGAATTTGTATGTCACTTGTTTGTTATTTGTTCTGGTTGTTCAACTAAATATTGTGAGTTCAAATGTCTGCCTATCCTCTTATCTTCACAGGAATACCCACCAACACAGCAAAGCCAGCAGGCTACTCTGTTCGAATGGAGGCGTCTGTGCCCCTAGTCACTCAAGCACCCCCAATACAGCCCATACAAATCAGACCTGGAGTCATTACACAGGTAAGGGTAGTATTCACAGAAAAAAATGACAACTGGCAACAAGTGATTTGAAAATATCATTCACATGTGAATGATGTAATATGCCATTTGAATTTGTTCCTCTGGTGAGAGCGAAAGTCAAAAGAAATGACAGCCTTGTGTCTCTGCACTTGAACAGGCCTGGTCAAACCGAGCTCAGCAGATCTTGGTGCCTGCTTGGCAGCAGGTGACATCAGTGCCCCCACCACCAACCACTTTGGCTTCCGACACTGTGGCGGGCTCACAGAGATTGGGCGATTGGGGGTAAGCAATTTGTTTGTGTCAGGTGTCAATAGCACACTTATTTTGATGCATTTTTGTATCATTTAATGATATGTGTGTTTATATTTTGAGTTTAAAATATTACATAAAATGTTTACTAGTAGTGCATTATAATCTTTAGCTGCCATTTTGCTTGGGAACGGCTATACTGCTCTGATGCAGCTTGCTCCCCTGAATATTAATGATTGATGAGTCATACGTGTCCTCTGGGACCAGTGACTGAGACCATTTAGTCAGTAATAGTGCTAAAGGCTTTTGGCTCAATTTGCAATGTTCTTTTTTCTTAATGCAGGAAAGTGCGTACCCATGGTAACCATTACAGCTCCATGATTGCCCACCCTCAGCCATTCTTAACCAACCAAATGACCATGTCCACCCACCAGCCAATCAACATAGGCATTGCACATGTGGTGTGGCCACAGCCAGCTGCCAACAAGAGAGCTAAGCCTTGTGGAAACAGGTATGACGTGTGGGTTTTACCTTATATGCCCCATGAACATGAAAAAACACAAATACCTGTAGCATTAAGTGTTTTCCCTTGTTTAATGTGTGCTATCTTTCTTCCATAGGGGCAGCAACTTTTCCCAAAACACAAACATCCAAAATTTAGCATGCCAGTCCCCAAAGATGGCCGATATAGCAAAGAATGTGGAGGAGGTAGAGGAGGAAGAAGCCAGATGCCCAGAAGAAGGGCATGCTGTTAGAGAAGATCAAGGAACAGAGCAGGTAGAAGAGGATGATGAGAATTGCTGTAAAGTGCAGCCAGGTTGTGAGCTTTCAGTTTCGCAAGAGCAGCGGCAGGCCATGGTGATCTCTGACCTAGCCAGCCCGACTGTTAGTGTCATCAGTATAAGCAGTGATGAGGAAGACAGTGCACAAAGACACTCGATGGGGGAGTGAGTACAAACCATAAGGATCTTTCTAACAATATTTCTAACTCTGTTGTGTTCTCTAGGCTGGTTTTTATGTGGCTCTCTTTGTACACAGGTGTAAGGGTAATGCAGATTGTGAGGCCTGTCAGAGTACTGTCAGTATGGAGAGAGTCTGTTCCCTCAGCAGTCCAGACAGCACGCTCAGCACCAGCTCTTCAGCCTCAGCCCAGTCCAGCACATCACCCTCCAAACACCCCAACAGGTATGCTTAAAGCAGATCATTCAAATGAAGCTCACATATAAATGTTTTACTTGGTTGGCAACAATGGTGGCACCTAGCATCCTTCCTCATCTGTTGCCCTCTTATAGTATGTCAGACGATGAACAAGAGAGTGGTTGTGACACAGTGGACAGCTCTCCTGCCTCAGACACCTCTGGCCACAACAACAGTCGCTTCACAGAGCAACGCTACATCGCAAACAGCAACCAGAACTGTGAGCCTCGTGTTGCATGCGTCGCCCCGGAGACCGAGCCCAGCAAGCCAACAGTACGTACTGTTGTGGTGCCACCAATGACGCTGCAGAACAACAACAACCATGCCATAAGTGAAACACCTGGCAACACAGGTAAAGCTACACACATGTTGAGGATCAAACCAGTAGGTTTAATTTTGCTATATCCTAACTATGTATTGTATATTAGACACCAAGATATTGAGTGTAATCCCTGCTTTGTGCTATAAGTAACTGCTGGAATTGACAGTGGCCAGTAGAGTATTTCACTTAGACTCTCTCTAAACCTTAAGTGTTGTTGTGAGGACAAACTTTCTTCTGCACACCCAGTTATTATGTCTGGAATACACTTTTGATGGTGTTATCTACTCAGAAGTGCAAGACTAGGTCACACCTGCTCAAAGATCCAGTCATGACTGCTGCTGTCTGCCCCACAGGTCACAAATCCTGGGATTATGCTGTTTTAGTAGGCCACAAAGGTTCACACAGGTGATTGAGTGACCTGTCCTGATACATCTGCTCTGATCTCTGGAGCAGATTTGTTTGCTGTCCTCACTCTGGCCTCAGACTGATTCTGAGAGCTCTCTGTATCTGTGTGGATGTACACTTCATAAACCTACATAAAATATGTTGTAACTGCCCAAAAGTGTTTTATCTCCTGAAAAAAATATTCAAAACATGGGTATCAACCAGAGAATTTTGGTTGAAACATTTTTTTCTGGCTGTCAGAAACAAATGCTTGGATGAATCTTTCTTTCAGGTTTTAAAATCGAGTTTCACATGCCAAATGTAGGTTTTATTACAGCTGTGGTCAGTGGGACATCGTTTGTAAAAGAGCCCCCTTTTTGTAGGTCTTATGAAGTGGAGGGTAGTTGTAAATCCTTAGAGAAAATCTTATCACTCGTTGAGTCATATTGCCTTTCACGTCAACGCCCCCCTCAAACCTGCAACCAAAGCCCCACATAAAAGGGCACAGCTTGCTATTCTAGTGCTAGCAGGTATATTTATAACTGAGGGTCTGACCCCACTATAAGCTCTATGAAGCTTAGTTACAAACCCCTTTAAGATCCCCCCCCAAAGTGTCTATTTATAACCATCTAGATCATATTCAAAGGACAGATGCCGCTATGTTTAAAGATTTGGAACTTATCAAACGCAGCTGAAATCACTGACAAGCCTTAAAAGCCTCATGCCACAAATGTTCTGATTTCTGTCATAGATAAAGGTTCAGTTGTAGTTGCATCCAATTACTGGTTTCACCCTTTTTTTCTGCTTTTCATTTACATTGTGAAATTGATATTGGTGGATCAAATTGTCACTCACAATGAAAACTCATCTTTCCTCTCTCCTTGCCCAGTCTTAGAGTCTTCATGCCAGTCCAGAGGGCGAAGTATCCCTGCACGACATCATCACTCCACTCCCCTCCTCAACCGAGCGCAGAAGATCACCCCAGGATTCCAGCCCCAGCAACAGCAGCCTATAGGCTTTGGGCAGGTGGGCACTTGCAGTCTCATACATCATGTATTACACAATCACAGCATTGTCACACACAAGTGGTTGAGGCTTATGGGCTGTATTAGAGTCTTAGATTAGAGGTTTATTATCAAGCAGGTTGCAGGGTTAAAATCACATTTCCTACCAACACAAAACCCAGGCTTAGTTACTGGCAGAAGTAACTAAGCAATATATGGGGGTAAAAAGTCCTATTTTATAACATTTAAGTTATTGTGGCTGGCATCTTTCCCTTTTTGTAAAGTGAATCAGTAAAGAATTTGGCAGATTGTACCAGAAAATCCAATTTCTGAAATGACTAAAGTGGTTCTGACTACACTGTGCATTTAGGTGATAAAGAGCCCAACATTTGAATTGCAAATGTCTCCTTGCCATAGCAGCCAAGACCACACTTCACACTATAAATGGAACTTAATTCATCTGCCACATTAGCTTTTGCAACTAACAAATCTACCAGCTATGCTCAAAATTATGAACAGTTGGTAGGGGATGAAGGCATATTACTATAATAATACTTAGATACTGTAGTACAGATAAGATGAAGAAAATTACATTAATATTTTAATGTTTACACACAGACAAAGATTCGGTGATGTTGTAATGCTACAGTGGCTGTCATGTGAAAACATAGATATAGCATCATCTAGTGGCTCAGAAAGACAAACTCTGTGCTGATGAAAACTTATTAGATTTCTCTCCTTCAGGTCCAACATTTTGGTTCCTGCCACCAGGAATGGAATGGCAACTTTGCCCACCGGAGACCACAGGCCTATATCCCTCCCACCATGCATGGGCACACATTCACCCTGTCCCATGGCAGCCCAAACCACTCTACGTGCCCACATCCCCACCTTGGGGGACACCCACACTCCCAGCCTACCTTACTCTCCTATCCCCCTTCTGGCCCTCTGGTCACAGCTGCACCCGTGGCTCACCTCCTAGCCTCCCCTGGGGCCTCACGCCCTGTCCTTCAGCCTACCTACAGCATCTCCCACCCTGCAGGCATCGTACATCAGGTCACAATGGGCATCAACCCCCGGCTGTTGCCCTCTCCCACCTTGCACCCGCAGGGGCAATTCAAGCCCATCTTTCCCCCGCATTCCTACATTGCCTCGCCCGCCTATGCCAGTTTTCCTCTCAGCCCCACCAAAATAAACCAGTACCCCTACATCTGAGCAACGGTGTCCAGGTACCCTTAACACCACCTGAGGGCTAAGTGAGCGGGGCGAATTCTATCTTAAACCACAAACATGGTTTTTATTTCCAAAAACCATGGCACAACCACAGAGAAAGCAAGCTATTTTTGACTCATGTAGACATGGGTGAAATTGAACTACAAGCTTTAAAAAAAAGTTTCAATGGTGGAGATGATTTGGGCAAAAATTAAAAAGTAAATGTGTGAATGATTGAATGAAAGAATGAATGACTAGTTAAACTCACACTTAATGTGTTTTGCACATTTGATATATCTTTGCATTGGATCTTCTACGAATACTCCTCAAAACAGGTAAATAATTGGGGTGGTGTTGATAGTTAGTCTTTGCACCCCTGATCCCAGCTATTTTTCTATATTGCCTTCTTACATGTGCAAGACACATCCATATTTGTAAAGCCATCCCAGTCTCTAGCTCTAGATTGACAGATGCACATGTTGTTCACAGTGTATGTTGTACTGCGTTTGAAGTATTTGTACCTTTTCGATGTCTTTTGGTGTTAGCAATGTCAAGTCAGTTAACTGATTTAAATAGGGTTGTTCCTCACGCTGCATGTGGTCTTGCATGAGCAAAAATGTAAACGGAAAGATGCATAGACGTTGCTCTTATTGTTTGTGTCACAAGACTCGCTGCATTGTATAACTGTTCCAGCCATAGTGCCTTACATATTTGAGGTTGTTAATGTTACTACTTATATATGACTATATACATGAATATTAATGTACTGGACTGCAGCACTTGAAATTCCAATCGGTTGATGCATCCTATGTGTGAGTATATACTGTATATGCACATGTATATGTCCATGCATAGCGTGCATGGACGTGATGTATTGCGGATAGCGGTGCTTCTCTTTTGGAGTCTGTATATTTCAGTGTGTAGTGAGTTACTTTTCTGTTCTCTCAAGAAGAACAGCATGCTTTGCTGTTGCGAATGCTTGCTGTTTCATTAAAAATGTTCTTCTTTTTTTTTTCTTTTTTGGTTTCTCCCTTCCCGAATTGAACTAGTGTACAAAGTGCAAGTACTGAGTATTGCTTAATATTTGATAATCACTTTCTATTTAGTGAAACTCTTATTACTAACAGTATTTGTACTGTTTGATGAAACTGCAATACAATCTAAATAGTTGTTTTTTTTTTTCTTGTCTTTGTATTTTCATTTTGAGTGTTTTCACTTTGTTTCTTAGATGTTTAGAAGTGTGGTGGGCATGGCTTTGATTAGGTAAGGAAAAAATGCAAATTAATTCACAGTATGGAATCTTCTAAGCCTGAGCAAACCATGCAGTATTCAGTATACACACATATATGGACATATATTATAGAGCTAGACTATTTAGTACAGATGCTTGATAAGGTGTGAGTTAATTGTGTGCAATTCTCTCATTTATGCATGTGTGACAAATTTAACTTTTTCCCTTTACATTATACCATTTGTTAAAGGCTTAAGGCTTCTCGGTGTCAACGGCTTATTTTATACATTCCGTCAGGGAGGATATATACATATATATAAATATATTTGGTGGTACCACCACCATATATATTTATGTTAGGACTGTCAACGTTAACACATTAATCGTGATTAGATTAATGCAAATCTAATCACGATTAATATTTTTTAATTGCGATTTTGATTTCCTGAGCCTTTTTGTCCTTTCTACTCAGCTGTAGCTGGCTCTGTTAGCAGCGCTGCCGCAGTGATAGGAAGAAAGTGTGTTATTGGACTTATGAGTGGCTTAATTAACTTAAAAAAAACTTTTCAACAGTTCAGTTGACAAGTTAAAGGGACAATATATAGTATTGTGTCATTTTGAAGTGTAATTCATTCAAAAATCAACTACATATCAAAGGAGCGTGAAGAAATAATCCCAGTGAATTCTTTTAAGAGCTCTCCTCCAGAATTAACATGCTGACTGACTAGCGCCGGCCCGACCAGTGTTGCAGTACCAGTTAACATCTGAGGCCGTCCGCAGTGCAGCCCAGAACAGCAGAAGAGTGTTGCACCAACTTTCACGCCTTGCTCTTCCCCGCCCCCCACAGAGTTCGGTTCAAGTTCTATAGTGAAGTGCAGGTAAGGTAGTCAACCGAAAGGAGCAAGAGGCCAAAACGTAAATGACACAGGGAGCACAGCGAGCGGGCTGTTTAGTACTGCACAAAGACAGCATGAACTGGGACGGCAGTCAGTTAGTGTGCCTTTAATAGTCCCTTTAAAAGTATGCAATCTGTCAGAGTTAACTACCACTGGAGCACTTAACACCCAGAGCTGCAGCCGGCTTTAGCCCAGGTAGAGCTCTGCCCCAGCCGAGTGAGCCTCTGGGAGTGGATGAAAGTAATGTTGTGTTAGGGTTAGTAGGATTGATTGGCTAATTGTGCAATTTTTCATTTATTTTTAAAGTAGCATTAGGTGATATTTTGAATCTAAAACGTTACTTTTTTCCCCTTAAAGTAAAATAATCACTCCTTACTGTACTTTCCTCCGGATGAAATTAATACAGCAAAAAAATAATTGACCAATGAATGAATAGAGCTTTTGAATAGCTCTTCACTGTAGTGACCATTAAGTATGAAAGGGTGTATTTTTGAAGTAGACAAGTGGGTCTTCAAAAAGGAAATTCTTGGTGTTGATTG